>JACGTP010000011.1:2869745-2912913 GCA_023678845.1 Mischocyttarus mexicanus | reverse complement strand
TAATCGTTATTATAATAATGTTACGAATAGATTTTCTTCTATCTTCAATTTTTTGTTTTTTTTTTTAAATTACTACAAAAGGTATATTATTATGTTGTCAAATATGAAATGGAGCAAAAAAATGCACAATTGAATTAAGAATTGCTCCATTTCATACTTGACAACCTAATAATTATCCTAATTTATAACATTTTTATTTTTTTGATTCTTTAAGGTTAGAATATAAACGAGTAAAATAATTCATTACATCCGATAAATTGTCTTTATTTACTATAGTACTTCATTTTGTTGTTGTTGTTGTTAGTTGGTATTTTAGATTGACTGATAAATATTGGCGATCGGTCTATGTACATTCGTAAACAAATACGTAAACAACTATCTATGCGCAATATTTTACTTTTCCTATTTTTTATTTTATTTTATTTTATTTTTTTACTCCGTCCTGCAGGCTATGCGAATACGCGTATATTTCAAAAACCTTGAGTACAGTAGTAGGCTTGTGTGTGTGTGTATTATTTTTTTTTGAGTACTATAGTATTTTTTATACATTCAATTTGGTTTCAACTTGAACGGAATTTTGTTTTTTTTTTTTTTTTTCTTTCTTTTTTATATCCGTTTGCCCCGATTGTGTTTGGATTTCATTTTTTTATATTCGAAAGTAATATTTTATCTTAACAAATAGGCACGAAATTATTTTCACTTTATTTTATTGTTAAAATTGATATATTTATTTTTTTAAAAAAAAAAAGAAAATCTTATTGTTCGTGTCTATACATTGACGTACCGATTGATTTTATTCTTCCCTATTTTCTCGTTGTAATTAATAATGCCAATTTATATTTTTCTTTTCTCGTTACTTTTCTTTTTTTTTTTTCTCTCTCTCATTGAAATCGTTTTACGTTCGAATTTCATTCCTAGAGAATCGCTTTCTTCCTGGTTTCGCTTCTTATCTCTTTCTACGTGTGGTGGCCATGTGGCGTAGTAGTCCTTTTTCTTCTTTCTCAGTTTTCTTCCCACACCTTTTTTTTTTTTCTTCTTTTTTTATTGCAGTTCTCTTTGCTGACTTTCTCTTTTTTTTTTTTCTATTTCTATTGTCGTTTTTCCTTGGTATTTCTTTATTTTTTTTGACCTGATCAAATGTATCTTTCATGGACCTTTAAGAAAATTAGCAAAAAAAAAAAAACTTTCTCCTCTACTTGAGGAAAAATTTTCTTCATTTTCCTCGTAACCAAATATTTTTCTAGCGTATTAATTTTATTTTCCTACTCATTTCACGTCATCAATTTTCTTTTCTCATTCGAATAATTTTATACCCATTATTTCGTTCTCCCTTTTTTTATTTCCGCGAACCATCATCAATTTGTATCTCTTTTTATTTTTATTTTTGCGTTTCTTTCTTGCGCGTTGTTAGAATATTTTCGTCGTTGTATTTGTTATTCTTACATTAGTTTTGTCTCCTCGTCTTCTTTGATATGTTCGGCATTTATAAATTGTTTGGATTTACCAATACTTTCGATAAACTCGCTACCTTTCGGTCTTTTATTTTTTCTATTATTTCTCCTACCATCTTATATAAATTTTATTTATTTCTCCCTTACGTTTCAATGTAGAACAATAAATATTTATCAAACTTAACTTTTTTTTTTCTTTCAATATACATTTATCTTTCATTACAATAATTACTTCGAATTACGATAACAATATTCATACATATATATATATATATATTTAAATTTTAACTCTTCAAGAATCGTGTATAGTTATATTATAATTCATATTATAGTAAACCCAATGAAAATATAATATTTATTAGGAAAAAATTTATCGATAGATTTAATTATATAATTAAAATAATAGTATTTATCAATAAAACTGTCAAATGCACAACAAACATGAGGGTACACAGATGACGTATTTTGTGACGTTAGTGATGTTACATGCATACACACATACGCACAAACATATATATATATATACACTTATAAGCAAGTACATACTTATATAAGTTCTCCGATACATTATACTAACATACACACACACACACACACACACATATATATATATATATATATATATATAACATACATATATACATACATACATACATACAAATATACAAGTAAGCACGCGCGTAGTTGCATGGAACGCGGTGACCGAAACGGTGGGGTGGAATTGTGTTTGCCTCTTCATCCCTCGGTGACAACCGACAAACATACTCCGGTGTAGCATTGTCCGCACATCGCCGCACGTTAAACTACCTTTGTGTAACTTGCGGTATAGCCTATACCTGCCCATACAGAAACGAAATTTTCCAAAAGTTAGTCTCATCGTGGTACTCGATTCGTAGAATCCTTCGGGAACCCTTTAACCCCTCTCTGTCCCTATTAAACCATTTTCTTTTTCTTGCCTCTTTCTGTCCTTCTTACTACCCTGAGCTCCTTTTACGAATTCTTCTCTTACTTTTTCTTCTTCTCTATTTCTCTCTCTCTCTCTCTCTCTCTCTCATTCTCTTTCAGATATGTATCTTCCGACCATAGCAAGGAAATAAAGGCACACGGTAATTTCTTCGTCGATACTGCCAACCGAAACTGAGTTTGCGTACTACGTGCGACACTCGTGTTGTTTTACCTTTTACACCGAGATACATATTTGTTAAAATGAGTAAGGAATTTACCCCCACCTCCACTCTACTCCCACCCCGTTTCTTTTTTTCGTTGTTTTCTTTTCTTTTTAATATCAATCTTTTACTCCCGCAAAAGAAAAACGTAACTTTTATTTTATTTTTACGGGATAAGCCCATTAGTACGAAGAAAAAAAAAGGATAAAAAGAAAATACAATTGTAAGAGATCAGGATGCGATACGAAATAAAGATTATAACATACGTTTAAGAATATTTCTTATATTTTATTTCTTATGAAAAGTATCACGCGATATGAATCTCTATGTCTTTTTTTTTTTTAATTAGAAAATTAAAACGAATCCAAAAAAATGGAGAATATTATAATAAATCAATAGATTTTTCTTTTTTTCTTCTTCTCTCTCTTTTTAAATCAGTTTATATCGATAGGTGTCGCTGTTATATATCGATCGAGAATAAGAATAAGGAAAGGGACATGGTTTTCAAGACAGAACGTGGGTGGATACGTGTAATCCTTGAACGTACGAATCGACCTCTCGACATATTCCTTTTCTGTCGTAGTTTGCGAGGAGAGGAACAACTAAGAACGAATAAGAAAAAAATATCAAAGGAATGAAAGAGAGAGAGAAAGAGAAAGAGAGAGAGAGAACGGTATGTAACCGACGTGACGTCGTCTTCCGGTCGGTTCTCATAAATTCTTCGTCCAATAGACAACAGTTTACCGTATCGACCAAAACCTTTTGCCCTTTTTCCTATTTCGTTTTTTTCATATATTTTCCTTCTAGTTTTTCTCTATTCTTCTTATACGGTAGATTTTAGTCATCCTCGTTCCCATCCGACCTTTTTGAACATCATGCTGCTGACCACAAATACTCAGTTCATCTGCCTCTTCTTCTTCTTCTTCTTCTTCTTCTCTTTCTTCTTCTTGTTCTTGTTCCTCTACTTCTGCTTCTGGTCTTCCCTTTACACGAACCTTAAACCTTCCATGTAGATGTTTGTATGGAATCCAAGGTTTCCGATTCCTTGCTTACGTAGGAAAGGTTCTGAACCGTTCTCGAAATCAAACAAATCCTTTGACCTAATTTTTTTTTCCTTTTTATTAAACTTATAATAATTCCTTTTGATCGATTCTAAATCCTTATTCAATTGTATATAATATAATATATAATATATTTTGTGTATATATGTATCGTTAATATGATATATTGAAATTAATGAAACTTGAATAAAAATATTCTAAGTTAATTCAATGTTAACTAATTTTAACTATTGTAAATGTACAGACAATGTAATATGAACGTTAATTATTATTACAACCAGTTATATATATGAAATTAAAACAATAAGTTATATTTGAATTGTACGAACTCGAGAGTAACTCGGTTACTTTAGTTGGTAGGGTCAGGCGTTTTCCGAAGGTTGAGATTTGTTCCGAAGTTCGTATGAATGAAACTTATCCTAATATCTCTGAAGGATGAGGTGAAGAAGGGGAAAGAGATCGGAGAAGGGGTGGCGAAGAAGAAGAAGAAGAAGAAGGGGGTGTTGCGGATTCGATCTAAGAGGGTGTGAGTGTATGGATGTGTTAGTGTGTGTTTATATGTGTGTGTGTGTGTGTGTGAGAAAGAGAGAGAGAGAGGAGGTAGAGAAACCAGACTAGTCGTCGTAGTCGCGAAGCAAAAGCGCAGGAGAAGCCCGCTAGAGCACGTGCGCCGCCCCCAAAGGGCCGGTGTTCTCTCCTTCGTCTCCCGGATCGTCGTTCGAACGGGGGTCACTGGAACGTATACTTGTGTACGAACTGTCCGAGAGAGACTGTCACTTCGCCTCGTGCCGAACCACGTGCTCGCTACACTACCAAAATCCAACGATCACAGAAATACGATCCTTCATCCCCCATCTCCATCTCTCATCTCTTTTACCTAAATTTATTTTTTCCTTATATCCTAAATATTTTCTTTCCCTTCATTTAGTATTTCTTTCTTTCAACATCTAGCTAAACCCTTTTCTTTTTTTTTAATATTTCATAGGAAATTGTTAATAAATATTCCTCGATGCGTGCAACTATCATCGAATCGTGTTTTTTTTTTTTGATTGTATAAATATTTTCCGCGATTTTCTTCCTTTTTTGGAAACATTAAACGAAGAAGTGAGGGTTTATATGGTAACTTTGTTTGTTGTTTTTTTTTTATATTTTAATACACCTATTTAATTGTAGGATATTTTGATATCGGTTCTAATTTTTGTTGTTGGATCGATTATCTCAAGATAAGATTACTATAGATCGATATTAACTTTGGTGGTATACAAAGTTAGGACGATTAGTTAGTTTAAGTATCAAATGTCGACCGATGTTACCGCTCTTAATGTAAGTATCAATCTCCAATAGACCATTCCAAAGTCTCTGAGTGACTAGTGTTGACCATTACTGACTTAGGTAAACCGTGAAGTGTTAATCCTGAACACTAAACACCGGATCGGTATCTCTGTTCCCCCGAAGGAAAAGGAGTATTCATTTTCTGTAGAGTATCTTGTTCCGTAAACTCTGTTTTCCATGTTGATCGGTTTTAACTCTAAACCCCAAGAACGACCGATTTACTTTCTAACCGATCCGATTTTAAACCTGACCAATCTCGGTTCCGTTTCTCCCTTAGTTACCATTGGTCGATCAATTGTTGCCATATCAAATGTAACACACATTATATACTATTAGTATACCGAACATCGAATAACATCCGAGAAAGGGTTGATCCATAATATCAATTACCGAAGTAATATCAGATTTCTGATTTCGAAATTCTCAACTATTATATATCCGAGGCATTTAAAAGGTATTCAGTATAAATACAAACTTCGATATTTATAATTAATAAAAAAACATATATATATATTAGGTCAATCGGAAAGTAATGTCATTATTTATTTTTCTTCGACATGACTTGAAAGTAAACTCTGATTAGCTGATTAATGATAAACAAATATTGATATGCTCAGAATGGACATCACTTTCAGGTCCACCTAATAAATCCTTAAATTATCACACCCCTCTCCCTACAATCACCAAATAAGTCTACTTTTCTTAATTTCGCATACAGGAGACATTTTTCTTGACATTGTAACGTATTGAGTTTGGAATAAAAATTCTATACCCTATACCTTGTTGGTATTTTTTTTTCTCTTTGTTATTCTTGATATGCATAGATTATTTTTTCAAGAAAGAAAATGAAAATTCTCTCCTTTAGCGGAAAGGAGGAAAGGGATTCCTTGTAGGTTCGAAGAAAAAGCAGAATAAGGAAGCATCGGTGCTCGAACGAGACGGTTGGTAGGTAGGTATTAGATAGGTATGTAGGTATTAGGTAGGTAGATAGGTAGGTAGGTAGGTAGGTAGGTAGGTAGGTAGGTAGGTAGGTAGGTAGATAGATAGGACCGTAGAACTACGATTCTTTCTCGCGTAGCCGAGCATCTCTCAACGGCGCGCATTTCTATGCAAAGACGGTACGTCGAGTACGTCCTTGAGACTCGTGGGTGAATAAGATGCACCGTGGTGGCTCCTCCTCGGTGTTACTGCTGCTGCTGCTGCTGCTGCTGCTGCTGCTGCTAGCGAGCCGCTTCGCTACGCTTTTCTAAACTCTCTTCGCGCTATTCCACCGACGACGATGAAGACGACTACGACGACATGTTAAAGAAAGCCACCCGCCCCCACTTTCTTTCCTTCCTACCCTCCTTCACCATGTGTGTATCATTCTTCTTTAACTATTTCTTCCTCTTTTTTTTACTATTTTTTTTTCTCCCTTTTAGTCTATTCTCATCCAACCCCTTTTTCTTTATCTTCCGTATCTTCTTCTTTTTTTTTTTAAATATAAAGAAGATACGCGCGAATAGGTATGGGATATTGCGACAAGTAATATACCATTGGTAATACGACAAATAATATTTCTACATTCTAACGTGGTGTAACTCTTCTTCCTCTTCTTCTTCTTCTTCTTCTTATTCTTCTTCTTCTTCTCGAGGTAAAACCAAGGTTACTTTCACGATTCCTCTACGTAACAACTAACTAATACTACTACTACTACTACTACTACTACTAATATCCCTTTCCATTCGAACGATTCGTAAGAGGAAGGAAGGTACGGAAAGAAAGCAGGAGACCGCGACGATGATACTTGCAAATTATTCTCTACGAGAGTTAGAAAGAGAGAGAGAGAAAGGGAGAGGGAGAATATTATTTATATAATAAGTTTTACTTTTTTTTACTTCTTTTTCTTTACGTCAGATAAGGTAGGAATAAGTAATGGAACACAACGAGTATTAATTATAACGAGTTGTAAATTGCGACAAAAAAGAAGAAAAAGAGGAAGAAAAAAATAAATAAAAAAAAGGAAAAAGAAAAAAAAAGGGATAGAAGAGGTAACGTGGGAGTTTGAAAAAAAAAGAAGTAGTATTGGAGTGTTAAGCGTCGGTTCTTCTCGACGTATCGTCGGCTAATAGAATGACGGAGCCGTCCGGACGGCGTGACCTCCCTGTTGGCGTGCACCCTCCCCGCTCTTCTCGTTCTTGATCCATCGAAGGAAAAGCGGACGAACGAACGAACGAATCAACGAATGAACGAACGAACCAACGAACGAACGAACGGACGAACCAACGAACGTGCGAAAGAGAGAGAGAAATAAAAAAGAAAAAGAAAAAGAGAAAGAAAAATAAAGAAAAAAGAGTGAGAAAGAGAGAAAGAGAAAGAGGGTGAAAAGGGGGGTAAACGGGGGAGGTAGCGGGGGAGGAAGCGCAGAGGTATAGAAGGCGCAAGGAGGAATGAGAGGGAGGAAGGGAGGGTGGGTAGGGCCGAGGGGTGAACCCCTTATTGATTTTTAGGGTGACACTGTCAAGCGGCGAGTGTCGAGGGAGGACTTTGAAAGGCCGTGGCGCGTCGTCGTCGTCGTCGTCGTCAGCGTCGTCAGCGTCGTCGGCGTCGTCGGCGTCGTTGTCGGCGTCGTCATCGTCGTCGTCGTCGTCGTCGTACTCAGAGGGGGAAAAAATGTGGCGACCAACGCGGTAGCGTACGCGCGTGGTAAACCTTCTACCCAGTTGTTGTTGTTGTTGTTGTTTCCTCAGGTTTCAAATCCCATCTGTTTAAAAATTAAATAATTTTCGAGGATCCTATTTCGAGGATCGGTAGAAATGGTCATCACTAGATCATCCTACTTCTTATTCTTCTTCTTATTCTTCTTCTTATTCTTCTTCTTATTCTTCTCGAACGCTACAACGAATTTCATTGGAGGAAAAAATAAAGTAGGGAAAAAGTAAGAACTATAACTGATGAAAAGAAGAAAAGGCGTAGAGAGAGAGAGAGAGAGAGAAAGAGAGAGGGGAAGAGAGAGAGAGAAAGAAAGAGAGTATTCGTTGCGTTCCGTTGGGGGTGCCTCTGCACACCGGCTCTCCTTTTTTCCGTACCCCCTCCTCGTCACGCCAACCGATCGTCCTCGCCGTGGTCAGGGCCGTATACAGTAGCGGCATCAATGTAAACCACCTCAGAGGGGAGGATTTTGTACCACGTGGGAGTGAAAAGAGAAACTTTGAGTATTTATTTTCGTTCGCATCATTTTCTTATTCAATTTCTGCCCCCCTCCTCCTCCTTTTTTCTTCCTAAAAGTTATTCTTTCTTATAATTAATTAAATTTCTTTTTTATTTTTATTATTTTTTTTGTTTTCTCAAAGAGAATAATTGTAAACCGGTATTATCATAAGTCTATCGTATTTGTTATTAGTGATATTCGTAGATATACGGGCCACGTCGATCTAAATCATCGTAATTCGTCGTTGGCATAGAGTGAACAGTGAAGTATAAGAGGAAGAGAGGAAGAGAGAGTGAGAGAGAGTGAGGGAGAGAGAGAGAGAGAGAGAGAGATAGGGTCACGCATGCAACAGGCGACACCGCCAAACTTTCCTCCTCTCGATTAATCGATCGGAAATTAGAGAGGGTTCGCGGTAATAATCCTGAACAGTGTTCAAATTAATCGCGCGGCAAACGTGTCTCTTCGTTACTCTCTCTCTCTCTCATCTTTTATCCTGAGTGATATCGGTAATATAAAGAGTACTTAAACAATTACATTGAGGAAAACATTGAGTCCTAGTAATTGCGTTGCATTCTTTGTTTCGTTCAATACAACGGATGTTTAATTATTCCACACATTTTTCCAAATAAGAAAAAGAAGAAGAAGAAGAATAAGTACGAAGATAGGATTTTGTTAAAATTCAACTAGAGAATAAAGTTGTAAAGTTAGAAATAGTATATATATATATATTCTAGAAGAGAAAAAAAAAGTAGCCCTTTTTCGGATGTTAAACGGAAAGAAGAAAAAAAAAGAAGGGGAAAAGAAAGGAAAAAAGAAGGGTAGAGGGGATGATGGTGCGTACGGATTGGGTGGGGTGCGCTCGACTCGGCCGATGCATCGGCGGCCTCAATAAAAATGGCAGCACAGTTTTGCCTTCTCCTGCGACGCTTAGACGATCGTTCTCGACTACGGGCCAAGAAGGAAGAGATCATCCACTAGTTGACGCTCCAAAGCGCGCAACACCAAAGAAACAAGAGAAATAGAGAGAGAGATAGTTTGATAGAGAGGGAGAGAGAGAAGGAGAGACCGAACACGTGGTCGACCGTCTGGGTGTCCCGTAACAGAGGTGTGTGCGTGTATTCCCCCTTCTCCCTTATTTTATCATTGCCTTGCTACGTCCCTGACGCGCACGTGCGTACCTGCATTTCCTCGCGGGCGACTGAGTGGTGCGCACGTGTGGCGGAACCGACCGATTGCACCACTTCGAAAAGAAACCTTCGCGAGAATAATACTCGGGGAAAAATAACCAAGAGAGGAGAGGAGAGAGAGAGAGTTTTTAATATATTTGAGATATTTCCAAATAATCTATTTTGTTCGTCGTTGTTTTTCAAACTCGCCAAGTGATACCCTTTTGCTTTAGATAAATACTCGTGATAATAATTGCAAGAGAAGGAAACTTTGTTTTACATTAGATAGAGGAATATAAGAGAAGAAGAAGAAGAAGAAGAAGAATAAAGGAAGAAAGAGTGCGCTTGAAGTGAGAAGAGTAAGTGAGTTAGTGAATATGTTTGTTGTGTGTGAATGTGTGTGCATGTGTGTTAAGTGAAGAGAAAAGTGTGAGAGAAGGGGGAGGACCGGTGGCGCCATCGACGGCACACACGTCCCTGTTGAAGAGAGAGGTGCGTCTGTGACTGACTCCGGTGGTGTTTATTCGCGCTCGGTTCTCCTTCTCGTTCCCTCTCACTCGCACCCCGCGCACGCCATCCTTGCAGTTGATCGGCGTAATCCTTGGTTTTGGTCACGTCACCTTCGTCATTGCTCGTCGAAGTAATTTTCGTAAGAGTTAATCGTGATCTGTTGTTGTGATTTTGGTGGTATCCTCGATATCATCATCGTCGTAATATATATACCGTGTATGTGCCGTTGCTTTACTGCCGCTCTCTTTTGGTGTACGACAGAGAGAAAGATAGAGTGCGCGAGAGAGAGAGAGTGAGTGCGAAAGAGAGCGAGAGAGAGAGAGTGTTAGAGTGAGTGAACAGTGTAGTGGAAGAGTGAGAAAGAGAGAGAGATAGTAAAGATAGAGAGCAAGAGAGAGAGAGAGAGAGAAATAACGCGCGTGTGCGTGTAAGGAAAGAGAGAGTGTGTGTGTGCGCGTAAACGCGTCGTGTGCGCGTCGTGTGCGCGTCTGCCACCGTTGTCGCTGCTCTCAGCTCCGCTGTGTTTTGGCCTGTCGTCAATCCATGAACGCTTTTTTTTCTACAGTGCAAGGATGAATGAGACTTGAGCGGGATGTCGGGCCTTCGCAAGCGTCCCTCGCTCGGTCCGCGTACGTTTATCGGCGCGAGCTCGTGCGGGACGTTATGAGATGGCCGTAAGAGCTAACACGAAATAGAAGCGTGACCCGCGAAGATGCCGGCGACGCGAACAAGACACGGCGGCTCC
Organism: Mischocyttarus mexicanus; assembly: GCA_023678845.1. Classification (NCBI taxonomy): domain Eukaryota; kingdom Metazoa; phylum Arthropoda; class Insecta; order Hymenoptera; family Vespidae; genus Mischocyttarus; species Mischocyttarus mexicanus. Next base: position 2,902,292 of record JACGTP010000011.1, on the reverse strand, counting down.
TCGTTTTACCTTAGAGAATCTAATTACTTTCCGGAAAGTACGCGCGCGAGAGCCAGCACAAGCTCGAGAACGCCGAAAGAACAGTGATCTGTGTTGTGCGCGAATTACAAGGGAACACTCGTACAAAGTTCCCACTCGTTTAATCGGTTTCGAAACGACAAATTGGAGGTTAGGTTACCGGTACATAACCTATAACCCTTTCACTTTTTTCCCCATTTTATTAACCCTCAATCAAGGAATATATCTTTACTTTATACGAGATATTGGTCTTGATTATTCGATTGCTCTTTAAATAGAGCTCCCTTTTTTTTTTTTCTCTAACCCTCCCCTTTTTTTTTCTGACCAACCGTTTTCAAATTTCTGTGCGCTGAATCTGTACTACGGTGTGTGATCAGTGTTATGGAATGAATCAGTGGACAAGAGGACAATGAAGGCCAATGGGACGAATAATGGTGAGCATTTATGTACATTTTATCTTTATTCATTATGTTTTATTATTGTTGATTGTTTATCATGGAGGTTAGGATTCAGGTTAGATAGCTTACGTAGAAAGTTAATGTATACAGAGTCTACGCTGACTATGTTCTTTACATATACTCTGTGTCGTTGTCCTTCTAGATAGTTTTGTACTTTGTCGTAAGGTTAAAAATACTATTTCTCTTGAAGAGCGGTGTTATAGATAGTAAAGTAATATTTAGTATGCTACGTCATTCTCATAACATCCTTATTTAGTTGGACCGTAATGGTTTTAGATCAAAGGATAGAAAACTTGTATAATAACAAAGTATATGCCTGGTAATAGACTCTTTACGGTGTTAAAAACCAAAGATATTGCATAAACAGTATTATAATATGCTTAATAGATTGGTTACGCAGCAAGTTTTTTAAAAATATTTACTCCGTCTCTTCATAGCAATCATGTACGCTTACTTACTTTATGTATGGTTATACCGCTTAACACATTGAGTGCGGAGCCAATATTTCTAACCTTTCCACTCTGCTGGCAGCGAGCCGGTATAAGGAGGGCCCAAGATAGCCAAAAATTTAATAAAAAAGGTTGTTACATTTTGTTACATGTGTAAATACCAGCCATACTTTTGCTTAGAATGTTTTAATAAAGCTCATTAAAACCATATTTGACTACATTTCATTCAGGCGACATTTATTTTTTAACTTTAATACTGTCGGTCTCACCGGGCAGATGTTGGCCTAAGGAAAAGTCTAACGCCGGTCCCGGATAAAAGTTTAGCACTGGTCCCCTGGGACCGGCGCCGCGCTCAATGTGTTAATAGAAATCAAATTCAAATGATATGAATAAAGTAATAGTAAAATATATGGAAAAAACTTTCTACTTTGAGATATTTCTTATCAAATGTTGTCTTTACATATCACCGAATATTCCATTAAGATGTGTAATTTTTTTTTTTCAGGCTGCAGCCGCCTGAACACGCCATTGGCAGCTACCACCACGCTGGAGGATCCAGGGACACCAGCCTCCTGGAAGGGCCCGCCGCCCGGGTCGGAGGCATCACCTTTTACGCCGAATTCTGTTGGTCAGGGCGGAGGTCCGGGATCGGGCTCTTATAATAATACGGGTGGACCACCTAGCAATGCTGGTTTCCAAGGGCCAAGTCCATTTCCTGGCGGAGCGGGAAGTCCAGCGGGTGCGCCACCTTATCAAGGACCACCGCCAGGTTCAGCAACACCTCAGTACACGGCGTCTCCAGCACCTAGCGGTTCGTCGACTCCTGGTCCAGGACCACAGCCAAATTCCTCTGGATTCCCACCACCACCTAATAATTCCGGGCCACCGTACAATGGGCCCGGACCTAGTCCATTTGGTTCACCCTCTGGAGGGCCGCCTCAGTTCGTTGGTAGGCCCGGCTCCTCCGGTCCACCATTCGTACCCCCAGGAGGTAGTAATCCTCATTTCTCCTCGCCTGGTCAACCCTTTGGTGGGCCGCAGTATGGTATGCCACCTGGAAGCCCCTTTGGACCCGGAGGACATCCCATGACGGGTCCTATGGGGCCTGGACATCCGGCTATGATGGGTCCCGGTGGTCCCGTCGATAGAATGGACCAAGGGTGAGTTCATATTTTTGTTAAATTAACAATTACACTTACATCACATTTCGTTTCGCGGGTTTATATTACAGTTCATTTATATGTATATGTAATATATAGAAAATTCTCAGTTATGGATCATACGTTAATTGAAAATTTTAAGAGAAATACCATGTGTATATATGTATACACACATATCCGTAACTCGGTTTGTTTAATTGACCCAAAGTTGTAGCTTGACTGATCTGATTTATTTTTTTGATTTCCTTTCCTTCAAATTTTCTGGTATCGTAACGCGATTATGATTCGGGTGGGCAACATGTGGGGAGTGTTATACGAAGTAGCAATTACCGTTCCGGCGGAACGTGCGATAAGAAGATGGTGCATAATGCAACACGATGAAAGTCTCATTGGATAGTGTAATTACTTTGCGAGTGGGACTCTTCGCGAATTTAATTAGTCCTTAACCGGAAGTCCCCTTCTTCCAAGTTTTAACTTGCTCACGCGAGTCACTGCGGCTTCCTTCGTCCTTCCGATAGGAGGTAAAGGTAGAGAAGGTGGTGTAGGAGGAGGAAAGGAAAGAGTAGAAGTAGTAGATAGGTTGGTAGGAAAAAGAAGGAAGTTAAAAGAAAAAGGAAAAGAAGAAGAAGAAAAAGAAGAGAAAAGAGAGAAGGACGAAGGTCGAGGTGCATATCATCGACATGTAGAACACGAGAGGACGCTGCAAGTTGTTTTCAAGAGGCGCGGATATTCCTAGATAAGATTATTTCTCAGGTAGTTCACTGTTATTTATCGCTCCTGTCCCGGTCAGTCCACATTCTTCTTAATCTCCCGGTATCCCGTAGAATTCGTTCTACGTGTTCATATTTTGGTCTATTAGGAAAATTGTGTCCAAAGAAAATGGTTCATTTTAAAATCGTACAGAAACAAATATTTATATATATATATATATAAATCTGCTATTAGTTGTTGTCGTAAATAACGTAGAAAACAAACATAATAACAATAATAATGATGCATTTGCGTTTTAAGAAAAAAAAAAAAATAATAATAATAAAAAAATGTAATTATTTTCAATAATCATTTATATTAAAGATATATGAAAATATTTGTTGGAAAAGAATCGCTATTATTTTAAAAAATAGTTAAATACTTTTAGCTCGGTTTGTACCAAGGGAGGTGATGCGGACTTTTGTAAGTTACTGTACGCGACCCACCTCCCCTTCCCTCCTTTCTCCCTAAACCCTCCTAGCTACCCCGTGTTACGGTGAGAGAGCGGCTCGGTTGGGAAGAGGGGTAGAGGAGGAAGGAGATTCTGGAGAGGGATAGGGACGGGGGAGAGGGAGAAAGAGAGAGAGAAAGAACGACGGTTCTCATGTTTCCTGTATTTTAATTTTTCATGATCTTTCTCTTCCTCTCTCTCTCTCTTTCTCTTTCTCTTTCTCTTTCTTTCTCTTTCTCTTTCTCTCATTGCTTTCTCAATCCGTCATTAAATGGATTATTTCTTATTGACCGTGCTACTTAAATTTCTTCTTTTCTATACAACGATCATCAAGTTTCCGATGTTTTAGTCGGCAAACCTCTGTTTTCTTCACCCACATCTTTGTCATTTCTTTACCTTTCGTACGTAACGAAACATCGGACAAGGACTTGAAATTCGATCGTCCTGTTCTGACCGGCCGATCGATAGTTAACGGCACGTGTATAGATATATCTTGAAAGGACATTAGTTAGATGTTTAGTTGTTGGTTAGATAGATATATGCGTGAACGGTAATACCCCTTGCGTTTCACATTATGAAAATCATTACCCAAATCATTACTTACAATTAATTTAAACCGATATTTCAATCTCTATATAGTAAGATAAATCAGAAGATTGATAGGGATCTATCGTAGTATTAAAATAGTTAATGTATATAAAATATATTCTGAATATTAGATTATATATTCGAAATATTTCATGGTATTATTGATCGTGTTCTATATTCTTTGTCTTCTTCTTCTTCTACTTCTTCTCAATATAATATAATAATATATGTATCTCGTCCCTAAATCTGGATTATAGAATACATCTCGTCGATGTATCCTATATATGTGTTAATAAGATGAATGGAATATAACCCATTAAAGGGTCAGATTAAATAATCTCTCCGTGACGAATTTATAAGATTAGATATTTTTATTATATAATGCTGAATGATAAATATAGACGGGGTAATAGAGAATCTCGGTTGAAAATGATTAACTCTTCGGGTAAGTAGTAAGAAGGAGGAGAAAGATTAGAAGAGTCAAAGTTGAGAACCGCTCTGGTTCTCTCTTTCCTTCTTCAGTCTTCCCTGGTCGTGAGGGGAGGAAAAGGGAAGGAGAACAGAGGTGGCAGTGGTGTTGGTGGTGGTGGTGGTGGTGACGGTGGTAGTGGCGGCGGTGGTGGTGGTGGTGGAGGTGGTGGTGGTCGGGGCCGACTCTGCTCGTGCGTCTGCCACCTCCGTTTACACTTTGCCGTGTAGAGGGATCTCGCTATGTCGGGATCTCCGGCGTGCGTTTCGTTACCGTTTGTCTCAGGTCGTGGTCGAGCCGCGGTTCCACGCTGTTTCACCCAGAGAGCGTTTGAGAAAACGACGAGCACGAGCGTTCCTATCGCTTTGTAGCCCCTTCCCAGTTGGCAGGATATTCCTTTTACTCTACCTCTCCACCTTCATCTCTATCTCCTTCTCCTTCTTCTCCACCTCCAACTCCAACTCCAACTTCAACTCTTCCTCCTCCCTCTTCTTCTTCTTCTTCTCTTTCTTTTTATTATTATTATCATTATTATTATTATTATTATTCTTCTTCCTCTTTCTTTGCTGTCTTGTCCTTGACGAGACGAGTGCTTCGTATTCGCAGCATCTTCAACAACCATCGATCATTCTTCCTTATCAATCTTGGTCCAATCCAGAACCGAATTAAACTCACCGGTTCATTGTCTTTTCTCTGTCCTTTGTTTGTACGGTTGTTGTTGTAATCTTGATGCAAGTCAAATAAATCTAACTATAATGAAATAAAGTAAAGGAGAAGAATTTGAAAAAAAAAGAAGAAATTAGAAATAATAAACAACTGGAGGAATGCATCAACGAGTACTCTAATTCTGGATCGTTCGTCTCAAATTTATGATCGATCATTCATAATCTCTCTTCCCCTTTCTCTTTCTCTTTTACCCCCCATGCACCCCCTCTTTCTCTCTTTTCAAAGTCTCAAGAGTATTTTTCAAGCCCACTCGTCGCGCTTGGTTCCGACACAACGTCCGCATTATTATACTCGTACTTTTACGATACGATCATGCACTACTTTGCCGAAGTTCACGACCTCTAAAAAGTTAACTCGAAGAAAGTTCTCGAAGATCAGTTACCCCCTCCGCCCTCTCCATCTACCTCTACCACCACCTCCACCATCCCCTTCTCTCTTTTCCTCTTCTTACCTTCGTCCGGTTATCGGGGGACTCGTTGAACGCTAATTGAGCACGAAATGCACGATACCAAAGACGACACTTCTGAAGATCTTTCTTCCACTCTCTCTCTCTCTCTCTTTCTCTCTTTATCTCTTTCTTATTCAATGAGAATATTCAAATGTCTCGTAAGATTATCAGAGGAGTATCTTAGAATCTTTTTATATATTTTTTTAAAGGGTTTAGTTATTTGATAGAGTAATAAGGGTCGTAATAAAACTGATGATAATCGTTGATAGTTGTGGCTCGGTCACGCGTTAAGATGAAATCCTTGAGTAAAATTAGGAAGAAACGAACCCCGTAGACCTACTCTCCGAATTTCGAGCTCTCGTGGCTTGCATTATTAACTAGGTGGTGGTGGTGGTGGTGGTGCTGGTGGTGTGGTGGTGGTGCCGGTAGTGCCGAGGAAAGAGATAGTATTGATTTTTACCGATATTTAGCTGTGGAATTATCCCCTCTTCTCTTTCTCTCTCACTCACTCACTCACTCACTCACTCGCTCACTCTCTCATTCACTCTTTGCTTTCTCTTTTTCCCCCTTCATACCCCGAGTATTTCTTTCTCTTTTTCCCTCTGGCCTAACCCTCTCTTCACCTCACCTCACCTCACCGTACCTCATCTAACCTTCTCTTTCTCTTTCTCTTTCTCGTACCTTCATGAGTCCCCTTGGAGTCACCCTCAGCAGGCAGAACAACACCCTTCGCGAATCCTGAAGAAGAAAGAGAGGGGTAACAAGAGAAAGAAAAAAAGAAAGAAAGAAAGAAAGAAGAAAAAGAGAAAGAAAGAAAGAAAAAGAAAGAGAGAGAGAGAAGAAAATAAAGATAGAGAGGTATCGTCGAGAACAAGAAGTATGAAATAGCTATGACCCGGAAGAACATTTCTATGCTTGATGTATGTATGTGTATATATGTGTGTGTACTTTGAATAATGCTGAAAAAAAAGAAAGAAAGAGAAAAAAATATGAAGAAAAAAAAATAGAAAAATAAGATAGTTTTTCGTCACAAGTTAAGAAACCCCTAACACGTTAAAAGTTTTAACATTATTCATTTTATACGATATAAAAATAAGATATCGAACATGATGTTTATTACGGATTGAATTAGGATTAGTCTTCTTAGAATTTGGTTCCCCATACGTTCTAAATACCATCCATGAAGGAAGGAAAGGGCTGTTGGATGCAACGGCAAAGTAGTAGCTGACTCTGTTTAAAAGTAGATCCTTAGGTCTCGTTCGGTTGCAGGAAGAACATTTGGCTTCGGTATAGTTGTTGGAAAAGGAAACTTTCCTTTGGTGGTAGAGAAACTCATCGAAACGGGACGAACGAACGAACGAACGAATGAACGAACGATCGTCGACTCCTTCCTTCCTTCCTTCCTTCCTTCCTTGTGTTTCCTTCGTTGTGCATCAAAGTCTCCCTAAGTATGGTACAAACCCTTCGTCCCCCTTCGATGCTTGTGGCGACCTCCGACGGGGTGCAAGAAGAACTTCGATGCGACGCCTTTTTGGATACGTTAGCTTTTAGTTTTAAGAAGTTACTTTTCATATTTTTTTATTTCGTTTTTTATTTATTTATATATTTATTAATTAATTAATTAATTAATTAATTCATTCATTCATTATTCATCATTAGCCTAAAATAGCCACGATTTTATAATCTGATCGTGTGTTTTTGTTATTCAAAAATAACATTTAGACACACTCCATTAATAATTCTATCATCATATTTACATCATTACAATAATATTCGTCATTAATTTCTATTCAAATATTCATTCGGAGAAGTAGAAATAAGAAATATTTAATATAAATAGTTTCAATTTAAAGAAAGAAAACAAAATTCCTTCCTCCCTCTCTCTCCTCTCACCACTCTAAAAAAAAAGTTACGCTCATCTCTGTTCAATTCAATAAATTGTAGACGAGGTAACGTTATCAGGTAGAAGGATCGCTGCATGGGTTATTTAATCGAACGTGTGGATATGTGAGAAACAGAACGTGCTTCTCTCAGCATGAATATGGGAACCCCTAATTTATAGAACCAAGAAAGAGAGAAAGAGAAAGAGTGGATATGGAATGAGTCGAGGAGAACTAAACCAGAAAGAGTAGAAGTGGGGAAATGGAGGGTTAGGTGGACGGGGTGAGGGAGGGAGAGGGAGAGGATAGGAAAGGGTAGGAGGACACCCCTTACTAAAATTCAAAAGTTGCTCGACGAAGTTTACGATGCCGTCTAGTCAAGGCGTCGCTGAGATTCCTCGTTTACGTTCTACTACCTTCTACCCAAGCCCTTTTATCCTCATTCCCCTTTTTATCGTGTCCTTCGTCTGTTTTTTTTCTCTCCTTCTTTCTTCTTCTTCTTCTTCTTCTTCTTCTTCTTCTTCTTCTTCTTCTTTCTTCTTTTTCTTCTTCTTCTTGGATTAGAAGAGTTTCCTTGAAGTCCGACATTAACACGCGTATATACAATAGCGCATGGATTCCATTTTCAGGTGAAGTCGCGTAGCCGATTATAAGTATTACACTCGGAGAGTAATATCCCAAATGCACCCGGTCTATAGACGTGTATGAAAAACGTAGAATAAAGAAAGAGAGAGAGAGGGAGTGAGAGGGTGAGAAAATAGAAGAAAAAGATAGTAGAGTCAGGTTATTTCTTTCTCACGTTTAAATCGATACCAAAGCTTTATTTTTGTTTTTGTTTTGTTTTGTTTTGTTTAGTTTGTAATATTCTCGAAGATAGATGCACCAAGAAATTGGATTGACGGATTATAAAATTTCTAATCACTTTTTTTCTTTCACTTTTTTTCTCGTTTGTTGGAAATAACAATTGGTTTTGATATTATTTTAAACAAAAGTTAGACGAACGAGTATTTTTTTTAGAAGTAAAATAACGGTAAATGTTGTTGGTTAACATTGGTAACATTGATTACGTCGATTTCATCTATAAAATCATTATGGAAACGATGTTTCGACTTATATTATTTTTAAATTGTGATTAGTCGCTTAGCAAGGACAACAAAAGTAGGTGTTTCACCATTAATCAAATCATTCGAGTGTAACCAGTTTATGATTTAATTTTTTTTAAGAACGGCCTATTAAACCTTTGACTAATAAAACTAGGTAATTCATAATATTCGTTTAAAATAATCAACATGTATTCATTTGGTCCGTTTGAGTTTAGTTCGACGTCTTACACGTTAAAATTGTTTCAATGAAATTTCAAACAAATCTATAATAATAATAATATATCGCATAAATCTTTCGTCATTTATCTACATTGATTAAAATAGAAGATAGAAAGAAAGAAAGAAAAAAAAAAGATATATTCGATAACTATCGGTAAACTTATTTCCTTGATATGATTGGTATATAACTGAACCATGTCTCTCGATCATGTTTCAAACTTGACGTTTTGAAGAAATTCGCTAGCTCAACGAAGCGTGAATAATATATCGTGGTTCTTGAAGGCATTTCATTAAGTCATAAGTGTTTACTGGGTGGTTGCTGTAATTCTTAAAAGAAAGGTATCGTCGTACAATCATTTTCATTGAGTTTCTCTCTTTAAATTAATATTCTACACATATGGGGTGGAGGGAGGGAGTGTGAGTTCTAATGGATGGTTTTGTAAAATATATGCTGAATTTAAGGTTCATCGTAGAGAAAAGGATTATTGTAGAAAAATTTACTTCAATGTGTACTTCTTATACGAAAATACACTGTTTTCACGTATATAGAAGTGTAGGTACAGAAAGCATTACACTAACATACGCTCGTTCTACTCCCTCGTGTGCCATCGAGGAATGACTCACTCTCAATTCTTCGCACAATCGCACATCTGGTCTCGCGTGCACGGATTGTTCCCAGCTCGTGTGGGGACTCGCGGATGATGCTGCTGCTGCTGCTGCTGCTGATGCTGATGCTGCTTAGGTCCACACACTTAAACGTTTCTACTTTCTAGATTCTGACAAGCTATTTAAAGTTGGAACACATCTAATGGTTATTTCGATACACGGATATTCTTTCGAATGTAATAACAGTAAATAGATTTATTTTTCTGTTGCCCCCTCCTTTCCCTCACTCTCGTGAGGGGTTTATTTTGTGTTATTTATAATATAATAGTTATTATTTTTGTTTTATTATATTTATCAATCATTTATATTATTATATTAAATATATATTTTTTTCTTTCTTCCTTTTTTTTTATTTTTTTTTTATTTAATTCATTTACTTAGCCAGAACTTTTGAGAAAGCGTCGATGCAGAGTGTGAATGAGAGGAAGAGCGGAGAGAAAGAAAGAGAAGAACGATGGACGGAACGAAACGATAAACGTGCAATCAAGGAACCAAAGTGTTGTAATTTTCTGTTTTTTCTAAAGATCGATACGTCTAATAATATTCATGTTTATTTTAATCTTTGTATTAAAATTCTTGAACCTTTGCGGACGAATCGATCAAATAGTCATTATACTTTCGATGTTACTATTGTTAGTTAAGTTTATTAAATAATGGATAAATTATTCATGAAGTATACTCACCAATAACTATATGTTTTCTTTAAATATTTATTTAACCTTACAGTATATATATTTATTAATTATACCGGACTTTTATATACGAGTTAATCAAATAAACCAACGATTAAATTTTTGTCCACAGTAGTGGCTATCAATGACGAATGAATATAAATAAAAAAGTGTTTAATATATTTTTTAATAATTTAATTATTATTATTTTTGTAAATTAATACCTTTTCCAACAATTATGAATCTAGGATTTGAACCTTCGACCCTTCCTTCTCCCGTCCCCATGACGACAAACTACAATAGATTCACGTTTATTTAAATTTCGTTTAAATATTTAGAACAACATTATTGATCATTTTTTAAATTACTATTATTATTATTATTATTAATATTATTTAGGAAAAAAAAAGATTAAGGAGTTTTTCGCAAGGATTCTTATATTTTGAGATCCACGTTTGATAATTATTTCTGACTACCGTGTTCGTACCGCACCCTTTTATTTTGCCATTCCTTTCTCCAGCAACAGACTCTCTCTCTCTCTTACCCTTTTTTTTCTCTTCTATTTCTTTCATTATTTTTTTTTTCCTTGTTCTCTTTTCTTTCTCTTTCTGATGTTTTCTCTCATGCGAACTAGTCGATCCTTGTCATCGAAACCGACGGCCGGTTCTCCCTTTCTCGACGAATGCGACGTGAGCCATTAGCGCAGGTCACGGCGTTATTAAAGACAATGAAGCAAACTTTATACGAGCGGGGGTACGGGGCCAATTACTTGGCAATTAGTCGAGCGAGCAACAAGTGAGCATCGCTACGGACCTCTCTCTCTCTCTCTCTCTTTCTCTCTTTCTCTTCCCTCCTTCCTTTTCCTTTCTCTCTCCTTTCGTCTTCTCTTCGTTCCAACTTAAACGTCCTTTCCTCCACCCCTTCTTACTCCACCCTCCTCCTCCTACGGACACGTTTGCTCAAAGCATGCTCTCAAACACGTGGAAAGGTTTCTCTGATCAGCGATCAAATTCTTTCCTTTCGTTTCATTTCCTTTCCTTTCCTTTCCTTTCCTTTCCTTTCGTTTCGTTTCATTCATTAGCACTTTCCATTTATCTTCCTTCACCTGGCTGCTGAACTATTATTGGATAATTTCTTTTTCTTGAATTTAAATACTCTTTGAAGCATGATGGAATTTAGTGTGTCAAACCTAACCTTTCTCTTCTCTTTTCTTTCCTTTCCTTTCTTTTAAATTTAAATACAGCATAGAGTTGGATAATTTTTTTGTGTAACAGTTTGAAAAATTACAATTACTTGTAATGTAATGTAATGTAATTTATTTACTGATCATGGGACAAAGCCCCTTAATAACCAAAAGTAATACAATTAATGTATACAAAATGTACGTAAACATATTAAACCTAAAGAATAGGGATCACAGAAAAAAGAAGAAATTAATAATAATAATAATAATGACTAGGTTTCGTGGAAAAAAAGGATCATTCTTTATATTTATTTGTTCTTATATATTCATTTAAGGAATTATAAAATATAAACTTATTATGTTAGTATTTTTTTGTTGAACAAATAACATTACCGTATTTTTTCCCCCAAGATAGATGATATAATTATTAGTTTAAGAATATTTCATCAATTGTTGTTAAATGTATTTTCATTGATTTTGATTTTAAAGAAGAATGTTCTTCTAGAGGTGACTAAACTATCCTTCTATATGTATTTACAAGTTCGCGATTTTTTGACCTAAACCGCGACAGTCGCGTTATGTACACCCTTGAGCATTCAGGTACGTGGTAGATGCGAAAGTGTATGTAAAAAAGGGGTGCAGTCTTCTGATACATTCCGACCTAAAAGTTAACTGGATGGGGGTTAACATTTTTTTCTCCCTGGTGTTGTAACTCATTTCATCGTCCCTCTTTTAGGTTATACATCACTCTTTTGGCCCTTTTTTTTTTATTTTTTCTCTTTCTTTCTTTTTCTTTACCCTTCATTTTTTAATAACACCCTGTTATAGTACAAAGTTCGAAAAACTTTCGAAATTCATGTGACACGTAGGTGGATTTATATAGGCTGGGACCGTTAATGCTACGGGGCGTAGTTTTTAATTGCCTACAGTTGACGATTTAAAAAAAGAATTATTGACAATAGCTCTCTACCCCTTCTACCTACCCTTTCCACTCCTTATCTCTCTCATTCAATATCATTTTATAGACAATCTTTTTGACGAGAGATGATTCGTATAAATATTTTCTCTTCTTCTTTTTTTGATTTTTAAAGTGGGGAAAACGCGTTTTTAAACAAAATTTGCAAAGTGTCGTATACTCGTGAGAGTACTCCCTACGTTCGTTGTTTTTATATTTTTTCAGTTCTCAAAGTATTTTGAAGGTTTTAAAAGAGAACAACGTTCGAACATACAAACCTAAAGTTCAAGAAATTATGATTACACGCGATTCTCGTGTATGGGCACATACACATTTCAAAGTTACATTTTTTCAATTAAAAATCGTATAGTAAGGTAACAAAATAAGAATAAAAATAAAAAGAGGAAGAAAAAGAAACAAACAGTCGACATCTTCTATCTCTTACGAATGGCATTTACCAGTTTATGCAATCGTCCCTTGTCTCTTTATTTCAAGCACCACTGCTCGACTCCACAAATTTTCCCTTGAGAAATATCCAACACGAATGCTCGAGTACTTGAAGAAGAATCTTCTCCTCACCCCCACCCCCTCACCCTCCTTCCTACCCCTCTCTCTACCGCGTTTCTTTTGAGATCCATGAATATTAATATTTTCAAGTACACGCGCTGCTGTATCGTACACCATCAACCACCACCCTAAATTTCGATCCAACCGATTAATAACCATCGCAGGTAGAATGATTGTTTCTTTTCTTTTTTTTCCTTTTTTTTTTCTTCGTTTGTTTTTTTTACCCAAAGATATCAATCGTTTCTTGTTGAATACATATTCAATCAATCGAATTAGCTAATAAAAGAATTAAATTAATTGATAAAAAGGCGCGTGCGCCCGTTAAACCGGTAAAACGAGTTTTCTTTGAATTTCCTTTAGATATGAGATCTTAACGATCATTTGGTGTTAATGAAATGTAATATCATTGAGGAGAATAATGGGCAGGGGGAGAGGGTGGTAAATGATTTTTCAAGTAGCCTGCGGTGATGACAAGCTTTGCTTTTTTTTTTCTTCGTTTCAGAATCATTTAGCAAATAATTGTCTTGAAACGTTAGAGAATTCTTAGAGTTAGTAAGGAAGTAAAGAAAAAAGGGGGTTAGAGGAAAGGTGGAAACCGGCTACTTTTGCGTCATTCTGTACCGGCAGCAACGGCAACGGCAGCAGCAGCAGCAACCAACCAACCCCGGGGTGGTGGGCGGTGGTGGATGGAGCTGCGGCGGGCGTTTTTCAAATAATTACATCGGGCTGCGGTGGTGGTGGGTTGCCATGGCAACCGCAGTGCCTTCAGCATCCTACGGGCGAAGGCAACCGGGCAACCGAGCGACGCAACCGGGCTCCCTTTCTATCTCTTTCTCTTCCTACGATGTTGAGAACGTCTACACTTCCTCCGGATCGGTCCAAACTGGTTCACTCTCTTCTTCGTTTGCTTTAGAACCCGCCCTCTTATCCTACGGCGAATTACCAGGATGGACTTTTAAAAGAATGTTCTCTTGTACTTTATGTTCACTTTTATCGACAGACCCCTTTACCTTTAAAAACAACAAAAAACAAAACAAAACAAAAAACCCCCTCTTCAAATTCTCGCATCCGAGACACGATCCGTCGAATTATTTTTATTTTATTTTATTTTATTTTATTTTATTTTATTTTATTTTTGCGTTTTTTCGTTTACATTGTTTTATTCTTTCTCCAATTTGATACAGAAAAAAATTTCGATCTAACAGAGCAGAACAGTGTACTCTCTCTCTCTCTCTGTCTTTCTCTCTTTCTTCTTTGGAGCGGTTTCGTTCGAAGCTCGGTGACTGGGGTTAACGACGGTGACGAAGTTCGGAAGCACGGAAAGTTCAACGGGGATTTTCAAAGTTTTACTAAAGTTTCTCGAGGCAGCGTCGTACTTTAAACCGTTCACGCAGTGTGCGTATTATCGTGACATTTCCGTGAACATAAATTTTGCAGCAGTCGAAGTACCCTCTCGATGTATTATACCGAGATTCTGAGTGCAAGATAAATTTTATCTCGGTGCGCAGTTTTGAAATTAGGTCAGTCAGTCGCCATTACGCTAGGTAAAACGAAATATTGTATCAACGTAGTGTTACATTTCTGTCCTATATCATCAAGTTTTTATATCAACAATGGCTAATCTTTATCCACAAATTTCAACCTTTAGTTATTATTTTCCGGATTTTGCTTTAGGTTTCTAATCTAAATTAGTATCGATTATCCTTTCTTCGATAATATTTTATTAATATTTTATAATACTAATTTGTTTGTGTCTGTCTGTTGAGTTGAATTTGTTCGAAATATATAATAAAACTAAGGTCTATAATTTACTGTGTTGTTTTTGTAAAATTGAGTAGAAAAAATGGCTAAGAGATTGAAAGTACGTGGATGTAAAATGTCCACGAGTTCACCTCCTCCATCTTTCGACAGCTCACTCGACCTAGTACCACCGACTTGTACATCCAACCTATCCTAGCACAGGTCAAGCAGGATTCTAACTAGCGCGCGCGCACGCGAGAAAGAGAGAGAGAGAAAGAGAGGGAGGAAGAGAGAGAGAGAGAGAAAGGTAGAGAGAGATAGGGTTTCAGGATGAAGCGAGAAGGGGGTAGAGAAGGCAAGAGAAAGGTGGAGCAATGGAGTGGGGTCAGTTCGTGACCCGACCACCTGTGGAAGCAGCCGGTAGCTACTTCTTGTTTGCCGTTTGCGCATACCTACTTACCACTTATATGTACTACGTATTATGTTGGCGAACTATAGTAAGCAACCGATGACCGTGGTCACGGTTAGTTCCAAAATTACGTTCTTGGTTTTCCAAGAATCCAAAGTTGAGTAGGGTGGTGGAGTATTTGCGTGATCTTCGCGTCTCTATTATCCGATGAATTATTTTTTCTTAGCATTTTTAAATCACATTCCCCTAAATGATTAATTTTCACTTAAAATAATAAATATTTTATATGGGGTTTTCGTAAACCATCAATTTAAGCGAGCAACTGATATGTGCGTTTGGCTAAAACAATTGACAAAGCCGATAAACATATATGTGTTCTTATGGCTGAGGAACTTGTATTGAACAATATTTGCTATAAGGAGTTACCTTCAATGTTTGTTATAATCTTGAATTTGTATTACTTCCTGACTTCTTATAATTGTATTTCCTATTTTTGTATTAATGGGGTTTTCCGTAAAATAAAATATGATAGATCCAAAAGGCGGCCCGCCTCGCGGTACAGTTTGCTTCGTACTGTTTCATTCGCACAGGGTTAATTCGGATAGTGTAAATGGGAATTGAAATATAGTACAATTTGAAAGAACTAAATGTTGTTTCTGCTACTGCCACGAATATCAAGATTTTTGTTAATTTACATTACTAGATTTCTGCAATATACACAGATAGGAGTTAACAGGTAAAACGTTAGAACAGATAAAGGATTATCGAGTTCCAGGAGTAAAGTGGAATGATATTTTCGAAGCGTGGCTTATCTTTTTGGGACACAACCAACCTCTTCGAGTTCTAACACAGGAGACATAGAAAAAGAAAGAGAGAGGGTAAGAGAGAGATAGAGAGAAAATAAGAGAGATAGTAATATCAGTGGTTGTGTAGTAATAGCGCCACGAAATACGGATACCACTTACACGCCACACACACCGACAAGATTCACAGCTAGATCTGCGTATACATTGCCGTAGGTATAATATACGCGGCGCTTTAATAGTACTACTACGGCCATTCATGCCGCGAGTCCGCCGGCAGCTTAGCGCTCTATTAATCACGGATTATTATTCATGCGCCTACCACGACGGTGGTGGTGATGGTGTACCGTGGTGGTGGTGTGCCGTGGTGTGGCGCTTTTAGCGTCACTGACTTTTGTCGCCCCATTGCCTTTGAGCTCGTCTCTTCTCATATTCACTTTTTTTTTTTTGTACTTTTCTTTCTCACTCATTCTTCATCTTCTCTCTCTCTCTCTCTCTCTCCCTCTTCCTCTTCCTCAATCTTTCCCCCCTACTCCCATCACTTTGGTCTAGATTTCGTTTCTCTATCTTCTCATTCACAGCCTTTTATTATGATTCCCTTTTGGCTCCTTGCAGTGTCACGGTTCGTTAAACAGCACGTGGTCCAAGTAACTAATCGACTTAAACGGATTTTTATCGTGACAAATAAAATCTTAATAAATCCTCTACATTTTATGTAACTCGATTGAAAAAATAATACACAGATTCTATAACTGGATTTGTTTGTACGTAAACCTGAACGTGCATAATTAAACCTGATTCGTTGGAGAATCTTTATTTAATTTCAGACGGATCGTGAGAAGGAAGGAAAGGTAAAGGGGGGGTAGAGAAATCGTTGGCGCTATCCTCGAGTCATAAAAAAGTCATATCGTCTAGTTAGGGTGGGTTGCAGTATTGAGGGGGTTGGGTGGAGGGAACGGGTGGTTAACTTTAAGAAGCTTCAGGACCCATTCGCGTCTAGATTTAATGTATACTTGCTTGAGTAGGTAGACACCAAGCGTATCTTTTTCTTTTAGAGCCGTAAATAACCGTGTCACTTGGTTAATTTCATTTTCACCACTTTCATATCCAACATAACGAAACGAATGAACGAACGTTGAAGAAGAAGAAGAAGAAGAAGAAGAAGAAGAAGAAGTAGTAGTAGAAGAAAATAGAGAGGTCTCTCATGTTCCTCGCATTTATGTCTTTAAACTCTCGCATGCCGTCGTCGGTAGGTCGTTAATTTGACGGACAGTTGGAGGAGCGAGTAAGATAGAGAGGATAGATGTACATACAGGAGTTTACATATGAGCCGCGTGTGCCACTCGGTTAATTAACGCTTAATTGGCCGTAATTAAGTTAACTCTGGTAGCACGTGGGCGAGCTTTGCGGAGATTGGCTATGAGCTCTCCTCCACCTCCACCTCCACCTACTTCTCTTCCTTAGACTTCAACGATCATCTTTAGACGATGATAACTGAAAGGCGAGCTAGTTTTCTTATGACTAATGTGTCATCTTAAACTCGACACTTTTTAAGACAATTACTAATTTTGTTGACTCAACGAACGATCTCGTTTCACGATTCTCATGTTGGAGTTGTTTTTGCCACTATAGAAAATCATCGTTACTAATATCTTTTATAGGTTATTGTTTTCAATCGTAAATCAAATACCCAAAGGCCTCCTTTAGTATTATAGCATGATTATTATTATTATTATTATCACGATTGTATCGATTCTATCGTATTTCGCACGTGTGTAAGATCGATCGTCGAACCGTGAGTAAACGTTAGGTAACACGCGCTTCATCGATCAAGGATGCGAAACGAAGGAGAGAGATATATATATACGTCGGGAGGGGTAGTCCATCGAGTCAGGGTCACTCAGGATTGTGCCGACCTAACCTCAAATCCCGGCCAGGTAATTCACCTCCACCTTGAATTCCATCGTCGTGTGTATGCGATCACCTGTCGGCGCGACGTCGACTGGCCTTCCACCCTCTCTCCTCTCTTCACTCCTCTCTCTCTCTCTCTCTTTCTTTCTCTTTCACGCGTGCACGTATCACATGCTTGACTTTGTCGTGAAACGAATACATTTGCATCTCCTATACTCCTTACTATTTTTTTCGACAAAAGACGAGATATTCAACGCGTCCTTGGAAGCCGAAGCTGAACGGTCTGGGTTGTCCCACGACAGGGCGAGTGGGGGGAGGGCGGTCAGGGGGGAATAATCGCAGAGGAATCATTTCTCTTTTTCTTTTTTTTCCTCCTGACTAAGACGAAAAAAAGACCATTTTTAGATTGACCTGACTTCGACGGTGATCCTCGGTGGTAGTAGCTTTTGTTCGTTGCACGCCCCAACAGATATTTTTTTTGTTTTCTTCTTCTAAGTTGGCAAATATTTTTTTTTTCCCCCCCGAAGAAATCCAAGCCTCTCACGTATGTGGGTCTTCTTGTCTTTTATCGTCGTTGAGAAAAAAAAAAAAGGTTTGACCTTTCCTTTTTTTTTCTTTTCTTTATTTTTTTTCTTTTTTTCTTTCAAATGAATCAGCAAGTATATTACAGCGAAATGATAAACGCAAACGGTCGAAAGGGAAGGATTTATTATATAGGGTTGGTGCTTTTTATCGAAAGAGGGGAAAACTCTGTCGTTGGTCGTTTAATCATGAAAGTTAGTTAGAGGACGGTAAGATGTCTCTCTTTACAACTATTTAATATACCTCAGCTTCGAATACCATGGAAGGACTTAATCATCAGCATATCGTCGACGTCTAGCAGTAATAGTAGTAGTAGTAGTAGTGTCGTAGTAGCAATGTAGTACTAGTAGTAGTAGTAGTATTCCTTTTCAGCCGCAGCTTTCTTAGTCAAGAAGAAGAAGAAGAAGAAGGGATCTCTTTTAGCTTTTAGCAATGCTGCTTATTTCCACTCCCTCCCTTTCCCCCTATCCCGTCAGAGTTTCGCGTATCCTTCGGATAACGTGAGTCAGAAACTATACTCAAATTTTCCGGTCACCTACGCGAAAAGTTTGCACGGTTCTACCAAGCGTACAAGATCATTATTTTCAGGATCCTTCGTAAGGATTTATTTCTTTTATCGTTAACAACGACAGATTTAATGTAACCAAGAAAACACTTTGATATATTTTATTATTATTATTGTTTATTCTATTTTTTTTTTAAATACTTTCAATCCCTTCCGCGTTATCTGTCCTTTTTCTTTTACCGCCAGAGGTAATTGGCAGAAAAATAATCGTTTTGTTCTTGGACCCGCGCCGTCTAGGTGAATAAAAATTCGGCCGGTTTCTCGAGATGTAGATGTGTTCTCGGAAGCGCGGGTTGGGCCTTGCCGGCAGGGCCGATAGTTGGAAGAGGAGGAGGAGGAGGAGAGGAAGAGAGATAGGAAGAGAAAGAGAAAGAGAAAAAGTGAGAGAGAGAAAACGACGCAGAAGTAGAGAACGAGTGGGGGGGATCACGGAGGACGAACCGATCCTCTGATGTAAAACCGGACAAAGTTTTGTCGTAGCCGCGGTGCGCATCGTCACCGCGATATCATTGTCCATTGGTGCAAAAGTTCACCGTTTGCCCGGCAAAATTATTGTCATCTTGTTGCGATGTCGATTCTTTCGAACCTCCTTCCCCACCTACCTCAGTTTCTCCCTCTCCTATAACACGTTCGATGCACCTCGTGTTTTTCTCCTCACCTTCTTCTTCTTCTTATTCTTATTCTTTCATACGACTTTACTGCTTTCTTGTTTGTTTCATACGCGTTAACGAACTACCATAATCTAAACAAAACTATAGTTTGTTCTCTTTTGAGACATGAAGCGATGTTCACTATCAAAGATTCGTTTAGTTAGATCGTTCTTTTTCAAAATCCTCAGGTTTTGCAAACTGTTTTAGATGACTTAGGTAATTTTTAAGAAAATCCTAATATCAGGTATACCTTTCTAAGTTTTTGGCAAGAAGAAGAAGAAGAAGAAGTATGGAAAATCGTTATGAGAAGCGTCAGAATATAGTAGTTCCATATTATCCCAGGGTGGGCACAGTGCTCTGGGTAGTACCAGTGCTGGTGGTGCTCGTGCTGGTGGTACTCTCTACTGGTGGCGATGAATTTGTCAGCCGGCACCGCGATTCGTTCGACCGTCGACCGAATAATAATTGTCCACGTTTTCACGATTTCTACTCTCCCTCTCTCTCTCTCTCTCTTTTTCTTTTTCTTCTTCTCTTTCTCTTGCACGGGGTGAAGGTTTTCTGTCGTTTGTGCCCGTTTGAGCCGAGTCCAGGAGCATTGCAATATTTTCCCCTCTTGGACAGCAAGAGAGACGGTAGATTGCACGGTAGACTGGTACGACGACGACGACGACGACGGCGATGACGACGAGGACGACGAGGACGACGAGGACGACGTTGACTACGCCCCTGCACTTTTCCCGGGCGTGTGGGTGTAGGGGTGTAAATAAATGAAAAATGAAAATAATTAAAAACGCTTTTTAATATTCTCCACGGACTCTCTTTTCGTCTCTCTCTTTTTCTCTTTTTTTCTCTCTTTCTTTCTCTCTCTCTCTCTCTTCTACCTCGATTACCAGCTAGCACGTCTCATCTCTGACGCTTCTTTTTCTCTGCATTTGCGCTTCATGTACACTTCACAAGAAATTCCATGTATCTCTTTCTCTCATTCCCTCATTCCCTCTACCATCAATTCATCCCCATTCCATTCTCTATCCAGTTTTAGCTTGGTCTCTTCATCCCTGTTTAACCTCTGTACATCTCCCTTTTGTATTTCCATGTTTCCTATGCGAGAAACATATCGAATCAGTGCCGCAGTAAAGAATATTTAAAGAGTTAGAAGTGGTGTATAAAGAAGGTAGAAACATCACGTGATAAATCGACTTACCAAAAGTATACATACACAAAATACTTAAAAAAAAAAAAAAAGAATTTACTCGAATTATTTCATTTCTTCTGTATTATTAGTCTTACTTGTAACTAACAGTGATATATTCCCTACCTACTCCTACACTTGTTAAGAACCAACGAACCTAACTTTCCATCGTTAATAAATTCAGCCTCTCTTTCTCTCTCCCTCTCTCTCTCTCTCTTTTATCGGGGAGAGAATTCAAACGACACCAAACCCATCCGACAAAACGTTCGCTTGACCCGCGTTGAAATTTTTTCTCCACGAATTCGCGTATATACACATATAAGCTCTATATGTAAATGGATACATATCTAGCGTACATACATACATATATACATATATGCATATATACATATAAACATATATATATATATTTACATATATGCATCGTGGATCCAGGTAGAAATTTTTTATTTCGTTTTTCCTCGCTGTATTCCTCATCAGAGCGATCCGTCGTCAATAGTAGTCCCGCTCGTTAATACCTCGTCGGCCAATAGTTTTCCCGCTGCTTTTCGTCCTCCCACTCCACCCACTTCTCCTACACCACCCCACTCTTCTCTTGCATCCCATCTCTACCAACCACCTCTCTCTTTCTCTTTCTCTTTCTCTTTCTCTCTCTCTCTCTCTCTCTCTCTCTCTCTCTCTCTCTCTCTCTCTCTCTCTCTCTCTCTCTCTCTTTCTCTCTCTTTCTCTCTCTTTCAAACACGCATACATAGAAACGCACACAAATATACCTACACAGTCTTCTCTCACAGTACCTACCATCACCTACCTTTTCCCCGGTCTCACCTACACCCACGCGTGGTCATGTATATAAGACGGTATATATGTATGTGTTTATATCACATTATGTACGGACGCGTGTTGGGGGGGGGGCACATATCTATGCCTTATGTATATATGCGTTATTCCTGGTACATATATAGTCGCCGGTGTACTCACCTTGGATGTACGCGGTGGTGAAGAAAGTAAACGACCCGCGCGTTCTGTTTTCTCTTTCTATCCTACTATACCCTACGACTACGTTACTATTCTCCCAACTACAACCCACCCACCCTCCTTCTCCTTCTCCTCCTCCTCCTCCACTGGTCCCCCCCCCCTTCTAACTCCTCGTTACCCCACTACGCCCTTTCCTCTCCTCTTGTCTTCTCCCTCGTGTTTTTGATTAAATTTAATTGCGCGATATGGACAAAAGGGCGAAGGTGCGGAGTTACGATAGTTGGGATGAACACGCGTGCGCGAATACACCTATCCTACTACCTTCTATCCACGTAATTTGCCCTAACATTTTCCTTTTTTTTCTTCTCTTTTTTTTATTTTCTTTTGCCTTTAGTTTAACGAATTCCTGCTGGCCACTACCGATCCTATCCCATTTCTACACATTTTGTCCAAAATTCGGGTACATTTTCTATGTCCTATTCGTAATAAAATACTTCACCGATCGCAATCAGGATTTATTTAATGTTCAAAGAGATATTTATTATTTTTATATTTTTTTATTACGATTTTATTTTTAAATATTATTAATTTTCAATCGTCTTCGTCAGTGATAATGAATGGTTTTACGTTTGAAATGTTTAGTCTATCGGTTGTGTATGAAGAAGATTGTAAATACCAGGATACACGATACGGATATGAATATTATATGCGTAATATTTTGTATTTAAATAAAAAATATGAACATCATTTTTTCTGTCATCAATTTTCATTTGAATAATGCTTCGAAAGTTTTGTATTTAAAAGGATAAAATAGTCAGGAGGAGGGGTTTATCGAATAATAATGGGGCTTTCTATTACGTTGCTTTATAGTTGGGTTCATTGATAAATATATTTTTTTTTTCATTTACGAATCAGAGTTTCAACTTTCTGAATAAATTAATATTATTTTTAATTACATTATTATTCTATGAACAAAGTTCGATAGATTGAAATTTTTATAATAATCGTATCTCGAGAGTGAATTAATTCGGATGGAATTTTTTTTCCTCGTCACGTGACATCCCATTTTTGTATATTTTTCTCTCAGCCCTATCGATATTAATTAAATAGTATTAATACTAATAATATTTGGAGAATTTTGTATTATCCAAAAGGAATAAAATAATCGTGAAATTGTATTATCCGAACAATGATGACGCGGTTCTATTATCATTAAATTACTCGAATAGTTTATGACGGATTGGTAAACATATTTTCTTAATTAAAAAAATCAACCTGGGTTACTTTATAATAAGACAAATTAATTCTTTTTTGTTTTATCTTTCCCAAATTACAATTATTAAAAAAAATAAATAATTCGATCGAATGAAATATTTCCAATGATCATTACACCATCGTCGTTGTCGTAGTATCGAATGGGGAATATTCGTAAAGGAATTTTTTTTTAGGACACCCTGTTTGTGATCATTCCTCCTCCTCATCCTCATCCCCATCCTCCTTCTCATCCTCCTCGTTCCTATGTAATATGTTTATGTAGCGTAGTAGATACTCCGCGTACATAGCTAGTTAGGTGTATAGATAGGAAGAGAGAAGGTGGTGGTGGGGTTGGTGAGGAGGAGGAGGGTACGGTACGTTCATTCGTCGGTGGCTACGTTTCACACTCGTATACCTTTCATATATACATGCTTGTGCATGCGCGCGCGCGAATACGTTCCTCGCGTGCATGAGGAGAGAAACACCGTCAGGGACGTATATAAGCGTTCCTACTCACACAACTACGTTCGGTGCACTTGTCCATGCTTCACGTCGTGCCAGTGTCTCTCAACTCATTCTCTTCAAATTTTCTATTTATTTTTCTATTCACTTATACAATCGAAAGAAAATTATCATTTTTTTTAAATGGATTATTATAAAAAAAAAAAAAATTAATAAAAATTGTCGACCATTTTTATGATTTGTTTTTTTTTACCGACAAAAAATCATTGACGGTTTGAGTAAATAGAACGAATGAAAATGATTAGGGAAAGGGGTGAACGATATTGTTTCGTTTTTAAGAAAAATTACAACGAATAAATAATATTTGTCAATACTTTCGATGATTTTTAAACAACGTTGATCATTGATGGTTTTAGTTAATAAAAATGAATGAAATGGTCATCGGAGTAAGCGTGAATGAGAGATCTTAAACACGTTTAAATCGTACAAACACGTTGTGGTTATAGAAACAAGATTAAATTGGATATAACTATGTTACGAATTTCCTGTAATAAAAATGTTTAATCACCTAGATATCATTCGATGGAATGAATGAAATGTTCGAAAAGATGCGAATGATCTATAAAATGTTTGATCGTACTAATTGTAAGTCTATAAATTCTTAAATCGGAAAAAAATTATAAATAATTGGATAAACACTTAGTCGGTGGTGCTTTTTTTTCTTTTTTTTTTAGTTAGATAAAAATTTTTAAATCGTAAACACATAAGTCGTACAAATCAAATGAAATTAATGAAACGATTGAAAAAGTGCGAATGATCTATAAAAATATTCGATCGTAAATGGACACTCAATTCGTATAATAATATTTGATTTATACGGTTATAAAACCGTATAAATTTTTTTATAAGTATACTTAAAAAAAAAAGAAAACAATCGCACGCATTTAATGTCGTATTTGTTTACCTAGAGGATTATTCAAAATAATCTTCCGGTATAATAAGAAATACTTTTTCGTTCTTTTTGATTTTCGTTTTACTTTCTTTTTTTTTTGCTTTTTGTTCACTTTTGATCGTGCTCACTTTGCGTCTACAGCTTGGCCATAAACTCGAATCAAGATTTAAGCGATGTATGCTAATACGGGACTTAGTATGCGCCGCGGTGGCCTGACATTATAAAGATTTTCAATTTTACGCGTTACAAAGACGAATAAATATTTACCGGGGGCGACGATACGCCCCATGTTACGAGCCCTCCCCGTATCCCTCCTATCTCTCTCCCCTGCCCCATCTTGAACGGGGCTGCTGACGGTTTTGCTAATGTCATTAACACCTAGCAGCGGCACGGTGCTTGTTAGCCATTTTTCCCGCTGCAACTACGAGTTTTAAACGATCATTTCAATAATCGACTCTTTAACCAACTTTACAGATGCTACATTTTTTGTTCTTCTTTTTCTTTTCATTTTTAAATATCTCATTCTTCACTGTTTGTTAACAAATAAACAAAGTAATCATTTACCGTACCGTTTGTACACGAATTATACGCTTTATTGGATAACTGCAAAGAGTATAATAATAATAATAATAATAATAATAATAAGAAGAAGAAGAAGAAGAAGAAGAAGAAGGAACATTTAATTATACAATTAATAATGGGAATTATGGTTTAGATTCATTTTTGTAGATTTACTTTTCATTTACATCCAGATCTTTACTTTCCTACAGTCATTTTCTTTGATGTTTATCCCTTTTTTTTTTTTATTAACGTTCAATCTTTTATTTTTTTTTCTTGTTAAAGTTTCATCTTTTTTTTTTTTATACATGTACGTTAGTAATAAATCAATGTATTTTTTGAAGGGGGGTTGGGTTGGGAGTGTGGAGGGGGGTGTATGAGCATAAAACCGTAAAGGTTAAACTTCGTGGCTAGGTACATGACTAACTTTTTGACAAGAGAGGAATTCCAAAACAACGAACGACAAATTCTCGCGCAAACCTCCTAAGTCAAAGTTATTCGAGTAAAAATAGTATAAGAGTAGAATAACTATAGGAAGCTTTTATAAAACCTTTTAGGTTACTTTCACGCGTATTTTTGAAATTTTAACATAATAGTTTTCACATATATTTCTAGAACACGCGAATTGTTTCATAGATAAAAATCTAATTGTCGATCAGAAGCAAAAAAAGAAAAGGTGGTAGGGAGGTAGGAAAGTTTATGAAATATGGTTTCGACGTATCATCAATGATACGAAACTAATACCAAGGACATGAAACTTGTCTGACAAATGTTGGCCGGTTCTGAGGGAAAGATTTTTTTTTTCTTTTCTCCTTCTCCCTTTCCCTTTATTTTTTCGCGTTCCTTTTATCATCGAGCTAACTGAGAGAAATAGAGAGGGGGTAGGAGGGAAATATCTGTATATGTACGAAGGAGACTATTATCAAAGCAATATATCTATATTCCCGTTGCTGACACGGTGGTTCGTTCGTGTCAGGAATTGGCATCTAGCCCAAAAAAATAATTTCAACCCCCCGGTGGGAGACACACGGACACATACTCTTTTGATCGTTCTTCTTGCGGTATATTTTACTTGCTCGCTTGCTTGCTTGGTTGCTTGGTTCCTTGCTTGCTTGCTTGCTTGCTTGCTTGCTTGCTCCTGTTAACCGTTTCGTTTGAACATTTTTCTCTTGGGAGAACAAGAATTATCTTTCGACACTTTCTTTTAACCGATGGCGTTCAAATTTAATTCTCAACATAGTATATCGCAATGTTACATTGATTCGATAAATTTTATCGACAGCTAATTCATATTATACCGACAGCAGCGTTTATACACTGCAGCTTAATCTGCAGAAGAAAAATAAAAATATCATGTCAATCTTTTTTTTTTTTTAATTTTGCTCTCGCACACACAAATCTCTTTCCTCGTTTATTGCCAAAGAATTCGAGTAAATTGAATCGACCGTAATTTTGTATGTGTTTCCTGATAAATAATTCATTGCTGTTGGATGTGTGTTAACAGATAAATGAAAAAAGGAAAATATTATTTTATCATTTAACAAGTTGAACATTAGTCTTCTTCTACGGAGATCGGATTTATGTTAGTTAGGTTTTCTTTTCAGATCAATTTCCAGACCAATGTGACTCGATGTTTTCCAAAAAAAAAAAAGTTTGTCTCTGACTAACGATCCTGAACCTAAACAAGTAATCTTAACAAAAGATGCATGGTTCCTAGACGTGTTGAAGGTTCCATAGGTTCATATGGGTTAGCTGCCACACGATCCGTTCCTAAATTTACAGACCGATTCCCAATTCTGACTATTCATTCGTTGTACATATGCGAACCATGTGACTCGAAAATACAGGAAGCCAAACTAAAATCAATTCGTCCCGTTACATTGTCAACGTTTAGAATGATTTTATATGTTAGGTAATAATAAACATTTCCAAATGACGTAATACTTTAACGTTATCAGTTGCGAAAGTGTTCAGAAATCGATATGCATGTCCTCGTTTTGACCGCGAAAAACGTCGAAGAATACTTATTCCGTAATCGTGAAGAAAAAAGATAAAAGATAAAAGATAAAAGAAAAAGAGTATTCTGTAGTCCTAGAGAGCTTGTTCGTGAGATAAAAAAAGAAAGAAAGAAAGAAAGAGATAGATAGTTTGAGAGATTTTTTCGTAAGAGACGATAATGTAACGCGTACCTCTTTTCCATTCTTAGTCCGTGGTTCCTTTCTTGCCGCTATTCTTTCCCCTGAGGGACACTCGAGCTTGTACACAATGGGTATCTATTCACTGGTAAATCTATTGACTAAGAGGTGGGTGTATCCCCAACAAGTTATAAAACCACGGAAACGTTACTGGATTTCATGTGTGGTTCACTTGTTTCACCAACGAGAACTTCTTGTACTAGTAGTGAAGAAAATAAAAAGAACAATAAAAAGAAAAAAAGAATAGGAAGAAGAAGAAGAAGAAGAAGAAGAACAAGGAAAGGGAAAACATGGTTCGATTCCTTGTCATCTTGTTTCTTTTTAAACAGTCAACTACCATGCCTCCTAACTGTTTAGCATAATTCAACCAAATATGTTCTACACGTGCGACAGATAGATAGATCCTCGTCCCTTTCGTCTATTTTTTTAGCTTTTGTTTTCGGTATCTTTTCTTTAAAAAAATAAAAAAGAAGAGGAAGGTCTCGAGAGAAAAAAAAAAGGATGGTAGAAACGTTTTTCTTTTTTTTTTTTGCTAACATCGATGATACGATTTTCCGATGTAACGCCGACGAGAATGCGAACGAACGAACGAACGAACGAACGAACGGACACACCGATCCTTAATTAGGGGTTGTAATGTCCTCATTATCATTACCGCGGGGCACTAACTTCGTTAGTCTTCGCAATTACGCGAGAAGCGGACGAAAGGGGTGGGTGGCCATTGGTGAGAGGAGTTGGAGAATGAGGGAGAGAGAGAGAGAGAGAAAGAGATAGTAGGTGCATCAACCCTCCTTGCTTCCTGACCGAATCTCGTGAATGCATCAGACGTTATTAGGTTAAGGGCGCTCTTCTGATGCACCAAGGAAACCGTGCTCGATGCCTGTAATAAACTTCCACTTATTGATTCCCATCTTTCTAGACGTGAAAGTACCACCCGATAGAGAGGTACAAGGGAAACGTGTTGGTGTCGGGAAAGAGCTTGTGTGAAAGGTAAACCGTTATGCGTTTATTAATACATCAACAGCCCTATTGTCTCCTAGGTTTTACCCTTTTATTGATACCAGTAGTCGTCTAAGTAGTAATTACAAATTATATTTGAAAAGATGTAACGTGGTGGAAATATTTCGTGGCCATGGTCATGGTTTCTTTCTTCTTTTTTATCTTCCTCTTTTTCATTGATGATGATAATACTACGTCTGAGTAGTTGTTAGCATCGTTACACTTTGTTAGTTGTATCAGTGCGAGTAAAGTTCTCTTGTTGGTGGTGGTGGTGATGATGTTGGTGGTGGTTCAGGGGGGGAGAGAAAGGCACCGAGGTAAGGGGGATTTTAATTAAGAAAGGGCGCCACGATAATTGGCTTTCACGACGTACGCGTGATGAATGAAATGTTTTCATAGCGTACGAAAGGGCGGTTTAAGGAGCGCCCATAAATACCCATCGTAAGTGCTTTGATCCGAGCAAGTCTTACCGGACCGACCGACCCGCGTAGCTCTCTCTTTCTACGAAGACTAGTGGCCTGTTGCATGCCTCTCTGTTAACCGGCCCTCGGGCTATGCATCGGGCATGTTTCTTGAGCCGCTCCTGTACTTCTCTGCTTGATCGATTTAAGACTTCGTTCATACTAACGCCTATACTCTACTCTCTTATTGCACGTTACCGTTCTATTAAACTTTAACCGAATTCCTCTTATTTGTTTATTTTGTTTTTGTTAATATTTGACGTTATCATTCGTATTTATTATCCAACGAAATTGTTGCGTTTATCTTACTTCCTTTCTGATGCTAATACAATGATTTGTATTGCATTTATTGCACTTTTTTTTCCCCCAGGTGTTTAGAAGCTAGATGATATATCGATAGATCGTAGGATAGCTTTAATGTTCAAACCCCAAGCTGGAGTAGTGGAAGAAGTATGAAGTTAATGTTATTTTTTTCTCTATCACATATACACGGTCACGATCAGAGCTCTTAGAATCGTTAGAAGAGTGTGTGGGGTTAGGACGAGCAAGCAGGACAACCAGGCGCCTTTATCGAACCTAACCTATCCTCTCTTCTCTCTTTCTCTCTCGGTTACGAGGTTTCCCATCTAAAATATCACTGGTGAACCTAGCAACATGTTAGCG
Organism: Mischocyttarus mexicanus; assembly: GCA_023678845.1. Taxonomy (NCBI): domain Eukaryota; kingdom Metazoa; phylum Arthropoda; class Insecta; order Hymenoptera; family Vespidae; genus Mischocyttarus; species Mischocyttarus mexicanus. The sequence continues at coordinate 2,873,163 of JACGTP010000011.1, read as the reverse complement.
TGCGACAAAACGGACCAGCTAGCTTGCTAGCAAGGCTACGATGTTATAGTCGAACATTGAGGAGCGGCTGACGACTGTACAGTGCGTTTCATTAACGTAAGTCACTCGACAGTAAACCTCTCCTCGATTCCTTGCATTTCAGATGCAAACACTACTACGAATCATTACTTACAATTAGATAATAACACGATGTTTCCTTAATCCATTCTTTTATTTCTTATTTTTTTGTCAATTAGTTCGTTTTCTTTAATTACCAAAAGCCTAAAGAATTGAAGAATTTCGAGAAAAATCGAATGGCATTTTGGATTTCGCTTGGCAAACGTAGCGTAGTTTCATCGTCGGTGACGCGTACGGTACGATAGTTTCACAGCGTCATTCCTTCCCCCCCAAACCCCCCTCTTTCGCTCCTCTTACTTTCTCTCTCTCTCTCAGTTACTCTTTCTCCTTCGTCTCCCTCTCCAAGTCTCGTCTGCGGACGAGGTGGAATCATGGGGTGGTTGGGATCTCGCGTACGAAAGAGAGAGAGAAGGAAGGAGATAGAATGTACGAGGGATGGCGAAGGACAATACTATCCCCGCTGACTCAGTTTATGGCTGATCATTCGACCCTGGTTCTCTCTCTCTCTCTCTCTCTCTTTCTCTCTCTCTCTCTCTCTCTCCTCTATGTGAGTCTTTCTTTCTCTCCCTGTGAGTATCTCCTCCCCTTTTGAATATATGTGCAATGGGTACATATGTATTCGCATACACGAAAGTATCTTACCTATGTGTAGTTGAAAGTGTGCACGTTTCTCATATGTACATTATTCTCTATGTATTATAACATGTACACAGGTAGAATATACATGGGGAAGGTTCGAGGCACATAGCCAGAGGAGCTTTACGCAAGGGCATGTAACACACCGAGGGTTAAGAACAGTCGTGTGTTAGTATACGTGAATACACTAATACACTTAATATACACGTACACGTATACCGGGGGATACACACAAATATAGTATAGACGGTGGTCGGTGGTCGCGTGCTCTCCAACACGGACGTGCATGCACTTCTTCGCACTCGCGAATGCAAGGTATGCATTTAGTACGGGGCGTTCCACGTCAAATCGGCGAGCATCACCCTTTTGTTGGAACGACGATCTCTCCTGTAATCTGGTCGTTAAGCTCTTTAGCCTGAAACGGATAAGACGACGACTACTACGACGAGGAGGAGAAGGAGAAGGAGAAAGAGGTGGTGGTGCGTGGTTGGCGTGTGCCGCTTTGTCGTGCCCGTTTACTAAACGATTTCGCGATCATTTATACCCTTTTATATACGCTTACTAACTCCTCACTGATCCGGTTGGATCTAAATAATAAGATAGCTCTTCTCACTTTGGCCCCTTCTTACTCTAAACTGTGTGACGTAAGAAAGAAAGAGATAGAGGGATACTTGGATCAAGCAGAACAGAAGTCGAAAACGTGTTTGATGATTTTTAAGGGCTACCTCACTCGTATCGTGGACATTTACATAGCTATCTATGTTAGGATTATCAAGTTAACTGTTCACCTTATGGTTGAATAATCTATCTTACAAGTTGTGTTGTTGCATTTTTCTTTCTTTTTCTTTTTTATACGAAAGATTATCGCGTGTTTAGATAAAGTTATTCGTTGGATCGTGGAAAAAACACGAAGTGTACTACAGGGAAAAGGATGGATTAAATAACAGAAAGATACGCGATTGAGTAAAAGTCTCTTCTTGTCTCTCAATGCGTTGAGTTACTATTTTCTCTCTTTCCTTTACTTCAATCGTTGTATTTCCTTGTGCACCTCTCGTTCCGACCTTGCAGAGCACCGCGTTGTCACGTGCACCGATCGCGTTTCACTCGTATCTTAGCGCCGTATCCTTTCGGGGGATGGGGGTGGGGAAGGAGAAGAAGGGAAGTTCAATTAACCAAATTTTATTGATCTTCCGACGTACATTAATCTCGATAAGAATTTATTACCGATCAAAAGGAAAGAAAAAAATAAATAAATTTAATCTTTCGGTAGAAAATATATATCTCTGATTATTATTTCGAGTTAAAACTAAAATCGTTATTTCATATTAGAGTGCATTTTTGCGTAGATGTAACATTTTTTGTTATGGGGTCTTTTTCTATCATCCTGACGGGTTAGCAGCTAGACCAATGCAGCGACTGCAAGACTACGACTACGACTACGACTAGGATAGTTCACGAAACGCCTCGTTCCGCGCGAGTACCGATGATCCGACGTTAATCCGCTTGGTCGCCAGGGCGACACGAGGATCCGTCAAAGCGAACACGTCGGCTACCTTTTGAGGCGTATCCTCCTGCTTTCCATTCTACGCAAAAACCCCTTCTATAACTGCTTCACCTGACTCCCCATTCCATCCTTTCAACCCGTTTCCCTACACCCTTCTCCCTACTCACCCCTTTATCAAATCCTTTATTACGCATTAGTTCGATCCTTTCGTCTATTTTTTTTTTTTTTCTTTGGATCATTCCCTCTTTCTATCTTACAATATTATCAGAATTTATATCAAATCGTGAAGGTAATTGATCATTCGTATCGTTAAACAGGCTAAGATTTCTTCCTAGGTAACGTCAACGTCACTCTAACATTATCTCATGATTTAGCAAGGATTTTACGAAAGATCTAGATCGTGATAACCTTTAAGAAGTGTTTAGATGAAATAGAAGAACGTAAGGCAGATAGAAGGAGGAGGATTCGACCGAGTTCGTCTTGCTTCTTAATCGTGGCTGCTGTAGGACTCTCGCAATAGCCTGAAGCATTAAACGCGAATAGTACCGCTGGAAGATAGGCGAAATTCTCTGCGTTCTCCTCTCTCTCTCTCTCTTTCCCTCTCTCTTTCTCTCTCTGTCTCTCATTCCCCCTTCCTCTCTTTTTCTATTTTTTCCTCCCACTCTCCTCCTTCACCGTACAACCCCCTACACCCCTTTCCCCCTCGTCCCACCCTAGTTCTCGTACTTTTTTTTGCCTTCTCTTCTAGAATCGTGCACGGCTCGAAATTGGACAATTTCATTGCCAGTTCCTACTAGGAGCACCTTGGCCATGGCGAAGAGTTGCTACGGGCAACCCTGCGCGACGATTGCAAAAGTATTGTCCACGGGGAGAACGGTGGAACGAATGAGGAGCAGAGCAAGAGAGAGAGAGAGAGAGAGAGAGAGAGAGTTGGAAAAGGGGGGTGGGTGGTGGTTCCGGGGGGATAGGTGCAGGCCGTCGGAGTCGTGCGCACCCTGTGCCAGGAGCTCCACGTCGGGGAAAAATTCAATCCCCCGGTTAAAGGGGATGACGCACTCTCCAGGGCCGTATACGGTCTAGGCGATAATTTTCGCGAGAGAGCCACCCACACTCTTTCTCTTTCTCTTTCTTTCTCTGTTTCTTCGCATCCTTCCTTCCTTC
>JACGTP010000011.1:2783407-2869615 GCA_023678845.1 Mischocyttarus mexicanus | reverse complement strand
TAATAATAATAATAATAATAATAATAATAATAATAATAATAAAAATAGTAATAATAATAATAATGATGATGATAATAAATAATAATAAAAAAAATGCTTTCTCGGTCTACGTTCATAAGCGCGTAGAGGGGACGAAATACGCTGTCTTTCTCCGTTCGCTACGAATAAGCAAGAACGTCGCTCGAAACTGGTTTACAAGTTGCGCGCGCGTACACAAACACACACGCACGTACACGCACGAATACATATACACACAGAGACATTCACGACGTCGCAGCTACGTTAAGCTTGGAATTTTAGTTTCGAGAAATGCCGAACGAATGGACGAGAGGGATACACACAAATTGTTCTCTCTCATCGATATTTGATTTGAGAATTATTATATACGAATAATTATATCTTTTTCCTTTTTGTTGTTGTTGTTGATGGTTAATGGTTGTTTTTGTTGTTGTTGTTGCTGTTGTTGTTCATAGAATGATAAGATTGATTTGATAAGATGTAAATATATTGACGATAAGGTTGCATATTGTCTTATTTATATAATGAAATTTTATCATTTGGAACATAGGATTAATAATATTTATTAGTTTGGTATTTAAAAATAAAGTGGTATTAGAATAAGATAATCCTTCTTCTTCTTCTTATTCTTTGGTGGATGGAGATCATTGTCCTGGTAACGTCTCATCTCGACGAGTAGTCTCAGTTGGCACGAGCGAACGAGAGAAAGAGAGAAATGGGAGACATGGTTAGGTCGGTACAAAAAGTGTGGTAAGAAGAGGACGTGGCAGGAGGAAGGTAGCGAGAAGGAGGTAGTGAACGAGGAGAGGGTGGAGAGACAGAAAGATAGAGAGAGAGTGTGTGTGAAAAAGGAAGGAGAGAGGGAGAAGAAGAAGAAGAGAAGAGAAGAGGAGAGAGCACTGGTGATCTGAAGCGCGCGAGGATCATCGCCCCAGTTACGTCCTTCTTTCAGTAACCTTGCATATCTTCTTACCACCTTCGATTCTAACTTCAGCGGAATACTCGAGAACGTCCGCAACACGCCGAGAAGGTTCGGGGCCCGCCGAGAGTTGTTGCAACTGGGGGCCACGTTTGCCCGTAGGCAAAAATCCTACCAGTCTGAAAAAAGGAGTCGCTAGCGGGTTGGGGGTGAGGTGGGAAGAATAAAAGTGAACGAAAGAAAAGGTCGACGGCGCTTGCTTGGGTAGGAAAAGGGACGGTGGTTCGGGGAAAGAGAAGAGAGGAGTACAGAGAGAGAGAGAGAGAGAAAGGTGGGGTGGTTGTGGTGGTGGTAGTAGTAGTAGTAGATGTAGTTGCAGTTGTAGATATAGTTGTGATGATGGTAGTAGTGGAGGTGGAGGTGGAGGTGGTGGTAGTGGTGGTGGTGAGGGACGGTAGAGAGACACACGCTGCAAACAATGGCAGCGCGTGCACGGACACTTTCTCTCTCTCTCATCGGTACTCTCACGTCTTTTCGTCTCTCTTTCTTTCTCTTGCACATGGCAGAGGGACACCAACGAGTAGTAAAGCCCGAGAGAAAGAGAAAGAGAGAGAGAGAGAGTGCACGGACAGGGGGGAAAAGGGAGGAGGAGGAGGTGGAGGTGGAGAAGAGGAAACGAGAGATACGAGAGAAGGATAGCGATGGAGAGAGGGGAAGGGGTGGAACAGGTTCCAGGCAGAGCGGTGGGTGGGGTTGCCGGAGGGTGCGGGGATCGGTACTGGAACGAAGGGGGTAGGAGAGGGAAGAACTGGAATCCTGAGTAGCAACGGCGTAGCCGCGAACCAACGAACCTGGGCTCAACCTTAAAGCGATGGATCACTTTTGATCTCGTCGAACTACGAGATGTTCGTTGGCTGGCTGGTTGGTTGGATGGTTGCTTGGTTGCTTGGCTCGTGGCTCGTGGCTACCGGTACCTACACCTTATTCTTCTTCCTCTTCTTCTTCTTCTTCTCCTTCCTTCCTTCCTTCCTTCCTTTCTTATGCTGGATACGAGAAGGATAAGGGAAGGATCTAAATATGAAGGCTTCTACGATGAGACTCGAGATTCTTTAGCGATCCTTACCCAAAGAAAATCCTTCGTAAATATTTGTTAATAATCCTACTAGAGATTCACAAACGTTTTCAGATGTTTCGATCAATTGGTACACCTGTCCCTTTTCGAGATTTTTGTTTTTTTTTTTGAACGATCTTGCTTTCTTTTTTTATTTCTTTACGACACTTTCTTAAAACTCTTTTAATTCCTGACAGAAATAGTTGAATAATTGTTTAATGCTCGGGAGAGAAAGAGAGATATCTGTTAATTTGTTTATTTTTATGAAAATCATGTTATTTTGTTCATTAGAAAATTTTATATGACCACTTAGCAGCCTGGACGTTTGATTATCTTCTACCGAAACACACATACAATATAAAAACTCGTTTCTCCGAAGCACCCATCGTTTTCCCTTCCTTCTTTCAAATAAATCGTTTCTTTCTTTCTCCCTGCCCCCTCCCTGCCCCCTTCCACTTCCACCCGCCTTCTATTCTACCTTCCCTCTCCCACATCACCTTTATTTCCCTATTCAATAGGAAATGTGTACGATTGACCGTTTGACGCGTTCCCACCTCCCCTCTTGAGAAAACCTGTTTGCTAATCCAGTCTTCCTTCGGAAGCTCGTAATTCAAATGGGTGGTTAGAGTTGGGAGCCTACCATAATCGCGTGCCACGAGAATTGAATTCTTTTGCTTGTGAACTTCTTGAATTCCTAGCGATGATCCGTCAAAGAAGAAGGAGAAATAGTCTTGACGATTCTGAGAATGAACGGTGGCCCCCGATATAATAGAATCAAACCTAAAATCCCCCTCTGCCTATCTCGATAGCTTATTCTAAAGGTTATTATAAACGGAAATAGTTGTAACAAGTAAGTACATAGAAAGTATTTCAATAATGGATCACGTGGTTAGGAGGAAGATCAGTCTTCAATTTTGTTCCTTTTTTTTTTTGAAGATGAGAGACTCTCTTACCGATCGATTAACACGTTCCGTGTCACGTGTACCACCGGTGGTATACGTTAAACTCGATCTTCAGGCTACGTGTACTACCGGTGGTACACGCTTACATATTTATTAAATACGCTGAAAACATATGTTTATGACAAATGTAATTCTTTAAAATATATTTCTACCTAAGGAATTAGGCGTTGTACAAAATAATAACTAAAATGATAACTAAAAAGATAACTACTTATGGATTGATGATATAATGAAAAATTATGCGATAATATAACAATCTTTAGAGAAAATATCAAATAGTTAAAAATAGAACGTCTTAAGATTCTTTTTTGTGTTCTTTGGTCAAAAATTATTTCACATTTAACACACCTATTAAGTTTTGCTTTTTTCAATGATAGGATGATCGAGCAATATTGGCAAGTTGATTAATAAACCAGATTAACAGATATAAATTACGTTGTCTTATCAAAAAATGGATGTTTATAAAGAATCGTTGTTATCATCGTTTTACTCAAAACCGTCACAGGGATGATAACGAACGTATCGTAATCGTGTAACCCGTGTATACACGTAAAAGTCAGTTCATGAGATTGCATATAATAATAAATGAATTACAATAGTTTGCTAAATATAGTGCGTACGCTTACGTTAAACAAAATACAATTACAACAAAAAATATAATATATTGTTCTATTTTGTCTAATTAATATTTGTATTGTTTGTTTTTATATTGTTTGTTTTTTTCTATCCGTTGTTTATAATTTGATTAATGTTCGATTACGGATAAAACAAGTGAACCAGAAGGAGAAGATAGACCGCATCGGTGTTAGTTTACCTTAAATGTAATATTTATCCTTAGCAGATCTCTTAGAAGATCTTATTAGTTGGTGGTAGTAGTAGATAGTAGTAGTAGTAATAGTAGTTGGTGCAGTTTCTTGCCAATCGAGTGAAACTACTCTCCTTTCTCTTAGAACCGAAAGGAAACAAGCAAGGAAGGAAGGAAGGAAGGAAGAGTAGTTCGTGTCGGTTATGTTTTTATAGATGTTGAACTTATTCCGCGTCGCAGGGATATCTTGTTCGTCGTTCCTGGCGAGATTCGAACGATTTCTCGAATGAGACTCTAAAAGAGCTCGTGTTTCGATGGAGAACCAAAGAAAAAGAAAAAGAAAGAGAGAGAAAGAGAGTAAAAGAGAGTAAAAGATCTTTTACACACTCTCTCTTTCTCTGTTTATTTTTATTTTATTATTTTTTACAATGTTAAGAACGAATTAAAAAAAAAAAAAAAGACATTTGCCCCTTTCGGGAAGTTTTTTGCGCCGACCTAGATTTTAAGAAAATAAAAATAAATTCAAAAAAAAAGAAGAGGAAGGAAGAAAGAAAGAAAGGAAGAAAGATAGTCTTAGCCCAAAAGCGTGGTAGTACACGTAGCCTTTTCAAACCATTCATACTTTCTCTAAGAGCAGCAATTAGGGAAGCGAGCATTCGCTAATACGCGGACATAATAAAAATGCGATAATGGTAATAAGGGTAACGTAGGCAGGCAGGCAGGCAGGCAGTTAATGTGTAGGAGGAAGTTCGCGGTTTGAGAATCGCAAAGATCGTGGTAAACCCATCCACCCACCCACCCACCTTCCTTCCGCCACCACCACCACCACCACCACCAACACCACCACCACCAACACCACCACCACCGCTACCAGCATCATCGCTGAAAATTCATGGTTCGAGAGAAAAATTTCTTCTTCTCGTTGAAACAGAGAGTGAGTGAGATAGAGAGGGAGAGAAAGAGTAGAATAGAAAGGTCATTCCGGCTTTATTTCCTTTGAACGGGTTCCTCAAAGACGTGGTCGCGAGAGTCGAAGGAATAAAAGGGGTAGGAGGAGTAAAAAGAGAGAGAAAGAGAGAGAGAAAGAGAGAGAGAATGTCTAGCACAAAGTCAACGCGGTAGATTGAAGAAGTATTGTCCTTAGGGACAAACTCCCTCGCTTTTACCGAACCCTATGTCTTACAACTAAATTAGCCCTTAATAGTAGTAGGAAAAGGGGTCGATCGTCGTTCCGTTGTACCGAACTCGAGGTGATTATTTTCGAGATGCTTTGACACCTCTATTGCCAATTCGACTATTCTCAATCCCCCCCCCCCCCCCCCCCCCCCCTCCATTGAATATTTCGATAACAAAAAGAAAAGTACGCCATTATCAGGCACGACGATTAAACGATATTTCGATGGATGTTTGTTTGAAGAACAACAACAAAAATACAAAAAGATGATAGCAATCGGGCAAGTATTGCAAAATCGTATATACTCATGGGATTTGGTATCGTATCGAGACACGGTATCCTGTTCTTCTTCTTCTTCTTCTTCTTCTTCTTCTTCTTCTTCTTCTTCTTCTCTGTTCGTCGTTTCGTCTCATGGGAAAAAGGGGAAGATCGGAATCCGGTAGAAAAGAAAACGGGGGTTTTCCCGTGCACGCGTACGAACTTTTGCCAGAAACAAGCCTCGTTTCTGGAGTAGAGGGGACCGAATGGGGGGAGGGAAGGGTTAGGGTTTGAGAACTATACACCGTTGTTCTTTTATGTACTTAGTAGATGCGTCAAATCGGTTGTTCTTATAGTGGAACAGAAAAGAATTAGGAAGACAAGAAAGAGGATCCTAGTGTAGGAGGAGGAGGAGGATGAGAATGAGAAGAAGTGGTCCTACGAGGATGTCGAGGATGTCGAAAGCAGCGTTGACCGTTAAAGGGATGGCTTTTGGAGGCGTTGGAGAGGTAAAGAGAGGAGGGTGGTTGGAGGGTTGGAGGTGGTGGTGGTGGTGGTAGTGGTGGCAATGGTGTTGGTGGTGGTAGTGGGTAGTTTGATCGTATGGTACCACGATGTATTTAATCTGCAGGCCGCTATATGGTCTTGGTTATTCATGGTGGTCGGGTGATGGGGTTCTGGTGGGGGAATGGTGTACCGCCACGAAGGGTGGTGGTATGGGGTGGGGGCGAGATATTGATCAAAACCTACCCTGGCACCAACCCCCGTCCCTCCCTCCTGTCCCATCCGACTCCCCCACAGTACTCCTACCCAACCAACCTTCTCTCTCTCGCTCTCTCTCTCATTCTCTCTCTCATTCTCTCTCATTCTCTCTCATTCTCTCTCTCATTCTCCCTCTCATTCTCCCTTTCCCTTCCTCGTCCTCCCTCCAGTCCCGCCCGAGCGCAGACAGTGGTTCTCCGCTTCAATCCTCTTTATCTTCCAACGAAACTTCGTGTTTCCCCTTTTCTAACTCTTATTCGAGATATTTTAGTTCTTATTTAACATTTCTAAACTCGCCTATAAAAAACTTTGACGAGAAGAGGTAGAAGATAAATTAGAATATCTACTAATTCGCGTTTCACTAAGTTTAGAAATCAATAAGTCATTAGGTACCCTTCTCCGAACGTTGATAGTTTCTAATCTCGTAGCAAGAACGGGCGTTCTGGAGTTGCAAGTTTCTGGGAAATCCAGTCGGTAGGTTGTCGATAAATATTGACTAACGGATGCTAAACTCACTATGAGAAAGAAAGAGAGAAGAGAGGGTGAAGAGGTGGAGGAGGGGGTGGTTAGGGTTGGCAGAAGGGAGAATTAATATTGGTATGTTTTCTTCAAATGTTAGTCCCCGTAGCTGCATTAACATGAATCAAAGTAGTATAACGTTCGTTCGCTCGTTCGTTCGTTCGTTTGTTCATTCGTTGAGCTAAAACTGGTGATCGATTCGACCTGTATCGCGTCGTATACGAGCAGCACAGCAGCAGCTTTATAGTTCTGTCATATGGGGAGGAGGTGTGGTTTTAATGCTTGTACCGGGAATATTGATTGTGACAGGTAGAAACATTCGTTACGATTCGTAACGTTAGGCTCATTACCCGTGCACGATCTTTCGTTATGCTTCAATGAGAAGTATCGTAAGTGTATCATAACCAACGACGACTATTCATGTATACGTATACAGACAATACGTCATACACCGTATCTTCTTATCGTTTTATTATCATTGAAATATTTCAATCATCTGTTATATGACTTTATATTTTCATTCATTCACGATCATGATCTTTCTATCTCTATCTCTTTTTCTAAGAATTACTGCACACCTGTGAAAACGTCATTAAGTTGACAAATACACAAAGTTTACATATACACATACATACTTTTAGAAGTATATATATATATGTATATTATATACGAGAGATCTCTCGTTGGAGGAAAACTGACAACGTGTTTCACCTATGCACCTTTAAACGTGTTCTAATTTGCGTTTAGAAATTCTCTGTTTTCACTCGTACTATTTTCTACCTTTTTCCTTCTTTCCTTCCTTCATTTTTCTATTCATAAATATGTGTCCTTTTTTATTGTTTTTGTTTTTACGATTTACGATTAAACGGGATCCTTTCTTTTGTTTCTTTTACTTTTTACCCTTCTCACCCTTTTTCCTTTCGGCCTCTTTCGTGTGAGAATATTCGTAAACGAGAAGAGGCTCGTGTACGGTGCACGATGCTCGTCTCATTTTCATAAGATTAACTTTAAAGACGCCCACGTCTTCCAATAACTTTCTTTCTTGTATAAAACCACGTTGTACTATAATGCCAAGCATAGTCGTGCGAGATCCAAAGGGGCTTTTGGAGTTTACACGCTATGCTTACTTTTTATTTTCTCATTTATTTTCATTCCTTTTTCTTTTTTATTATTATTATTATTATTTTAAATCGCTTTTCTCTCCAAGATATTAACGACACAATCAATTTTACATAAGTATTATCATTATTATTATTATTATTAATTTTTTTCATTTAGTGTCTGATTGATATTAGAAAAAATACACCGACCTTGATCAAACATGTTTCATTTACCACAGATTTTGGAATTTCTTTGTGTATTCGTATTAGTAGTAATTGTATCCGCGTGAACGTGTATCGATGAATGTTTTATTGTTATTAATATTATAGTCTTTTCATATCTTTGTCTCATATTTAGTTTATAACTTGTTATCAATAATTACGTAATCGATTAATAATTAGATTAATTGTAATTATTATTTAACAGATTACGTAATGGCTTACGATGAATAATTGATCTTAGTTTATACACATATTATACGCACACAGATACGTATACATAAATATTCATTTGTGTATACGAAAGAGACTAATTTTGACAGGGAAGGTGAAGGGATTTTATCTGTTGTTCGTTGTTTAAAAGTGAAAAGCATCTTGTTCCCACGTGACATCTTTCTCGCGTGTTCGTTCTGCAGCTGGTCACGATCTGTAGGTTTCTCTCTTTCTCTCTCTTTCTCTCTTTTTTCTCTTCCTCTTTCTCTCTACGCACACTCCCACGCGGTCGATCAAACGCCCGTAAACCTTCTCCTCTTCGCTTAGGGCACGCCCACGAACACCTACACGTTTGGTAGGAAACGTTCCTGTGATCCAGTTGCATGATCCTTGCGTGGTTAATTATTGATCGATAAAAAGCGTAGGAAGTTTACAACGTCGATTAATAATCGATCTGTAAAGTCAAAAGAATTGTTTATTTATCCCCGAAAATATTTTACTATGTAATTTATTATAATTTATGTTAGGGTATTTGTATACGTTTTTTATCGTTAGAAATATTAGGAATGGGGTCTCATTGATGGTTTTGAACAAACCTTGATAATATTTTTTACCTTAAGAAAAAACGTTCCTATGATTGGATTGGATGATTTTTCTGTAGTTAAATGTTTGATCGAAAGTTTACGTCGATACAAATCAAAATCTTTACTACAATGATTATTTTCTTTTTTTTTTTTGGAAGACAGAAAGCGTTAGAATTGCGGCCAAGATTTTTTGTAGAACATTTTTAATCTCCCGAAATAGATTAACGAGTTTGAACATTTTTTCTCAAATGAAAAAAAAAACAATACAACAAGGATATTCGATATTGTTTTATTACAATGCCTTTAACGTAATTTCAACACAAAGCCAGATTTTCAACGAAGTATTTTTTAATCTAGACTGGTCGAGTGTGTTTTTCACTCACCGGAGTAAGAAGTCGAATCGTCAATATTTATCGAACAAATTTTTCCCCAACGGCTAGCTGACGACAGGGCTGCTAGTGGTGGTGGTGGTGGTGGGTTAGCCGCGTAAAATTCCAAAATTGCCATCGAACCGTGTATTGTTTACCATCGCGTATACCTGGATAAACGACGGGATTTAGGAACGGGAGGGAACGGTCGACACATTTTTTTTTTTCACTCACACTCTTCGAATCCGAGGACGATTTTTAAAATGTGAATGAAAAACAACAAAAAAGTCACTGGACGAAGTAGCAAAAGAGAGAGAGAGAGAGAGAGAGAGTGGACAATGTTTCAAATTGTTTTAATATTTCTTTTACCGAAAATATCAGTCTTCTACTGGTTTCTAAAACTTCAAATCTTCACAATTAATTGTTAACAATATTGGGTTGGTGGAAAAAAAATGTCGGATTTTTGGCTGCAATTCAATGGAAAAATCCGACGTTTATTTTTCACCAACCCGATAATATTTTTTACGTATTATCGTCGATATCATTTAATTACAATCATCATTTACGAATATTATCGATGGAGAAATGATATTTTTTTTTAAACGAAGGATACAAAATCGCTCCACAAAAAAAAAACAAATTCAAGTTAATCTGTCAAAATTGAGAAAAAATATGACAAAATTGATAATATATTTATTGGATACTTATTCTTTGATAATATTATTATATATGTTAAATGTAATAAAGCAAAGTTATTGTAGGAACAGGTTAATAACACCTGTTCTCAATGACTTTGTTGATGTTCAGAGTTACTCAGAATTACTAGTGTCAATGAACACAATAGTAGAGAACATTTAAGGTGCCGACCCAAGCGAACATGAAACATCCCCCTTACGTGTTCGTTCACCACCTGTCGGCGACGATTGATCGTAGCCAGTGCACATAGAGGCGTTGCTCATATTAATACCCGGGAATGTTAATTACGATTTTGGACATGCGTGCTTGATTTTGCGGTACGAGCCTAGCGATTTCGGAATGCTTCGATGAGAGTTCTATTCTCTCTCTCTCTCTATTATGACTCCAAAAGTCGAATTTTAAGTTAAATAAGAAAAAAGAAACATCCATGAAAGATTGTTTTTATAAATTACATTCTAATTCTAAATAAATACGAAAATAATAATAGTAATAATAATAATAATAATAATTATAATAATTCAGTTGATTACTGTAGAATTAACCAATTAACGCGTTATCGGTTCGTCAAACGAAATACGATAACGTTGATACCAGTAGAAATATAATCTCACTCATTCTTAGAATTATTTGTAATCAAATTGTTTATATATATACACCCAACTCGTTTTTTACACGGTATGTATATACCTACATTTCTTAGAAAACCATGCATAAAAAAATTGTGTAAAAACAATACATGCGACATATAATAAATTAAGAGATGTCCAACAACTTTAATAAATAACTCTAAATATTTTACCAAAAATTTGTGAAAAAAAAGTAATAATGAAATCCACATTACATATTTATAAAACAAAAACAATTCATTTTTATATTACAAAAAAAAAATTAAAATTAGTGTAGAGTGAAACTTTAGTTTACAGGTATATACAACATGTAAAAATTCAAAAATTGAAATTAGGAATAAAATTATTAAAAACTATTAATTGCCACTTGATAACAAGGGTGCACGTTTATTACGAACTGGATGAAAAATGCTATCATCAGTAGAAGTGTCAGATAAGTTTAGCACAACTGACAGCTTTGATTCAAATGAAGAATTTCGTTGGTTGTTAACAGTCTCTGTTGGTTTCGTTATTGTTACGAAGTCTGTTATTAACGGCTGTTCTTTTTTTGGTTTCTCAAGTTGTTTATATAATTTTTGATATCCTGCTACACAAAACTTGAAATTACGTTGAAATTTGAATGCACGCTTTATGTCAGAATCATGCGTAAGAAAATGTTGTTCCATACTTGTGAATCGTATGAAGTCAAGTCATATGATCTATTCAAACCAGCAGCTTCCAAAATCAGAATAACAATGATGATAGTCAACCTTCGAAATGGAGATAGTACATGAAAAAGAAGATACTTGTAGCAAATTTCAAACCCTTGCGAATGAAATCAGCTGTTAATTACTGAACTTAACCTTCGACTTCGCATTATCGATTTCATTCTTTTTCTTTTTCTTCTTCTTACGTTAAGCCCGAGGCCTGTGTTTTATTGGGCTGGGTCATCTTAAGATACTGACGGGAAGTATTCCCATCTTTTTGGGAATCTTCTTGGTAGTCTGAATCCTTGTGGTTTATTGTCTCGTGCTGTTTCGACCATTCTAGATTTTTGTTCGTTCCAATTTCTTCTGACTCGTTTCCATCTTACTATGTCCTGGATATCATATTATTTTCTGATGTTAACATTTCTTGTAATATCTCTAAACTGTCATAAATTCGATCAAATCGTTCTCATCCAAAGGGCATTCTAGCATCAATTCTTCGATGTCAGCTGTTTGCATGTTGTTAAAACAAACCATGAAGCAAACCAAGTCACTCGCACATGTGTGGACATAAATCGACTGTCTTCTGATTACACTGTCGAAATTAGAATTAAAACAAAATTTTGTGGGGAATTCGTGCTAGAATAAAAAACTCGTATAAAGAGATATATTGGTGAACTGTGTTATTTAAAAATCATATAAAAAAAGTGTTTGGGTGTATGTGTACTTAATATGAGGTAAAATCTGTGTATGGAAAATGTAGGCGTAACTATACTTGGAGAATTTCTCTCTCTCTCTTTCTTAGGACTAAGAAAATTTATTTATAGATCGTCGTTAGGGAGATTCTCCTTGTGGTTTAGCCGGTACAACAAGGTGTAGTCGTATGTGATGTGGTATAGTGTGGTAGTGATGGTGACTTCCTTCGATCGAAAAGGAAAGATAATTCATTCCGCGTCGAAAGTAGAACCGCCATTCCGTTTAAGGTGCCACCATCCATGGTTTGGACGTTAATAAATCCACGGTGGTAAGTGCCGTGAAATTTCTTGCTAGGACTCGTGCCAACGAATCCTCCCTTGTCTTTCCTTCTCTCTCTCACTCTATCTTATCTTTCCTTTCCTTTCCTTTTCTTTCTTTCTTTTGCTTGCTTGAGCATTACACGCGTGTTACGTTCGTCTCTTTGGCAACGCCAACCAACGACCATACTCTGTCCCTCTTATGTCATTTTATCTAACTTCTTATTCCGAGCCAAAATCCATTGATCTTTAATTGTTAAATCTGTTATAATAGTTACCGTGTTTAAATTCAAACAAAAAAAAAAGAAGTAAAAAGGTTCGAATAAGAAAAATCTTAAATTTTTATCGACCATAAAAAGATAAGTAAAAAAGAATTAATTGAGCAACGTAGTAATAATATTATTTCGAGTATCGTGAGCTAGAGGTTAAAAGCAGCAGTTATGTTTGAGAAATATTCATAGGGTCGGCAAAAGAAGAAGCTTCCTGTGAGACGGTTAATGAGGTAGATGTTTTCTCTCTTGGCGAACGATGAGCCAGATTAACCGCTTGCCGATCTTGGAATCGTTTACTCTGTACGAGCATTCCTACGGGCAGAGAATACCCGACTTTTCAGTTGGCAATTTTCGAGCCAGAGAACTGAAATTCCTTGCGTTCTAACCTTCGTACCAACCTTGTTGCGGCTTAGCTAAGTCGCTGTAAGATTTAACGGAGATTCTAGCCTCTATGATGTTTTCAACGAATAACGTTTTACGAATCATTAGGAAAAAATGAATACTTTCGATTTTTGTTTTGCTTCCAACCTTATTGCTATATTCGATTCTATTCAAATAAACGAAGTTACGTTTCTCAATTACGAATCGTTACAAAAAATTACTTTTGTCTTACTGTTTAAACAAATAAATGGTAGACACTAACATTGTTATGTATAACATTTTATGGTCTAATTTGTGTTATTGTAGAAATTAGTATGGTCTAGCATTATCGTTTAAAACAATAACTACTGTTTGTTTTGCGCTAATTATAATATAACGTTGTCTGTAGTACTCTAAAATGATTAACGTAATCCGATGTTTGTTTGAAAATAAATTGTCTTTACAAAAAAGAAAAAAGAAAAATAAGATACGATTATTTAACTTTATGTGTTCAATCATCGTTTCAAATTTATCAAAACAAAGTCTTGAATTTTGAAGTTACCCGTGCGCACAATCATCTTATTGGGGGGGGGATATATGTATATTATACATATCTATATATATACTCGTTTATATATATTTAAAAGAAAGGAAAGAAAAAAAAGAAATTAAAATACAGTTAGAGTAATGATCAATATTAAATATACAAATATTTGAAGTACACATTTAGTTAAAGGGGTATTAAAAGAAAGGTTGAATCCTGAAATAACACACCTTTGTGACAGTATCGTTGGTAGTTTTAATTACGGGCCAATTAATTAAGATACCACCTGTTTTTCCTTTCTTCTTCTTCTTCTTCTTCTTCTTGTTCCTTCTCCTTCGTCTTCTCCTTCTCCTTCTCCTTCTCCTTCTCCTTCTCCTTCTCCTTCTTCTCTACCTTATCGTCCCCTTTTTTATTTACCCACCCACCGGGCACTCGGAAGTAGCCACGCGGGGCCATTAGAGGCTCTAATGCAACCGCGGTACGACGCCTCTCCTTTTACCTCTTACCAAGCGTCGGCGTTATCTCGTTAAGAAATTAACCGCGAATTAACGCCGTTTTACCGCGTAATTAGATGACCTCTAAAGATTACAACCTTCAAGTTAATTTCACGATAGCGTTCCACCACCTTTCCTTTCCTCCTCTTCCTTCTATTTTTCCCCACCCCCATCCCTTTCTCTGTCTTTCTCTCTGTGTCTCTTCACTTTATTCTATCCATCCTTCCTCTTCTCTCTCTCTCTCTTTCTCTCTCTCTATGTCTCTTTCTTAGCTTCTTCTAAAAGGAAAGAGAGGAGGTTCGTTGATGAGGTCTCTTTGCCTTGAAGCGTTTACGAAAACGCAGTTTCGATCCTCGTCGAAGATTCCTCAACCCTTTGTTCGACTCGACAAACGAGATTTTCTTTCTTATACCATTCCCCTCAACTCCATTCCTCACAGCCACAACCCTTTTCTCGGTTATTAACAGGGATCATCCCGTGTGACGGCTGGTTTTTTGTAAGCATTTTTTAGGAATGTTTTTTGACGACCAATAAAAAGATAATGAACTTTGAACTTTTTATGATATATTTATTAACATTTCAGTAGTGTGTAAAAATATAGTTGGGTATTAATCTCTGTAATGTAATCTCTGTAAAAACATGAGTTGTGTACCACTTTGAAGACACCAATCTTGAAATAAAAGTTGTTGAGTGTTTCTATGATTCCGGTTGATTGGCTTTTATCTGACATCGAAAAATCAAACGGAATTTTAATTTGTAAACTTATGAGGATAGAATGAATCTAGGATTATTGGATAATATTGAAAATTGAATAATCGACAGGCTTTTAAAAATTAATTTTAAAATTTAATGATTTTTTTTCGATGATTTTGCTTTGAAACTAATAGAACCGTTCGGAATGTCCAAGTGATTCTACTTTCATCTTACGACTATATATGTGTCGAATTTACTATTAAAATTTCAAAGCGATTGGTCTAACCATTTTTTAGATATCGTGGAGACAAGTCATAAAAACACAGTTTTGAGAAAAACGTGTTTTTCTCACCTGCTCTTCTAACAGCTGTCACTTTCCAAAAATTTCGAATATTGGAAAATCATTTTACCAGCATATTCTAAACATGTTTAAGAATCAATTTATCCAAAAAAAATATTCAATTTTTTGAACCCATTACACGAGGTAACACCCTTAAATCAAAGTAAGGATTGGACGGTATTTCTTTCGATTCATAAAAAATTTCTATATTTTATACAATTCATGCGTGTTCGGTTTGTAATATCGACAATTTTTCTTTCATTTATTTTGTTTAATAAACTATCGATGATTTTTAATTCATAATCGAACGTACCTTTTCTTTTCGTTCTTTTTTATAGACAAATCATATTTCGTATTACTATATTCCTTTTTTTTCATTTAATAATTTCAAACAAACGATAAAAGTTATATTTCTTTGTATATTCGGTGTATTCCCATTGGTTGATCGATACCTAGGAAAAGTTTGGAGTAATTAGTTAATGAAACATCCATCCGTACAGTATACGTATCATCTCCCTGCATAAGCTTGCATTACTATAGGAACAAACTCGTGTCGAATCTGTACACCTATATATATATATATATATATATATATATACACCCCACCTACGTTTGTAATTATTTTCCGAGGCTGATGGAACCAAACGGAGGAACAGTGATGCGTGATGAATACCGTTGGTTGGTTACACATCCGCTTAAAATGAAAAGTATCCAGATTACGAGTGTGAAATTTGATCCAAAATTTAACGTAGACCATTCCTTCGTAACTACAAATTGAATAAATATCGATTGTAATGTAATATCGTAAATATTTCCTCCCACCCCCACCCTCTCAATTCCTTTTTTTTCTGTTCCTCCGATACAACAGATACTTTTTCTTTTTTTCTTGAAAAAAAGGTGTATCCCTTTTACTTTCACATTGGGATGAGATCGTGCGTTCTGATAAATCGAATCGAGTCTTACTTACGATACCTATATATATGTATACTTGTGTTTATGTGTGTGTATCTGCTATCTCTGTGTATATGTGTAAGAGAAAGATAGAGAGAGAGAGAGGGTGTGGGTGAGGGTGAAGGAGAGGAAGAGGGAGGGGTGAGAGAATGTATGCGCACGTTAACGTGAGCCCGATCAATTATCTCATTAGATTCATTAATTGGGCCCGGAGGCCAACCATGTGGGAGCAATGAGGAGATCTATCTTCACGAAGTAACGGGAATAACTGGGCTTCGAAAGTGCACGCGACAGGATGAACGTTGAAAATGATGACCCGGTAACCTCTTCAACTTTTATTATTCGTCAGGCAATATAAATTAAGTTCAACAAAATTATCCTTTTTTTTCTTCTCCTCTGTTATTTTTTCTTTTTCTTTTTTTTTGGTCAAAGTTTCGATTATTTTAATGGTAATTGAAAAAAAAAAATAAAAAATAAAAAGGAAAATATAGAATGTATTCCATTATTGAATATTTTTCTCCTTTCGATATATTTTTCTCCCATCTCGATTATTTTCTTTTTAATAAATATTGTATATTACAAATTGTAGTTGAGTAGTTTGGGTGTGATATCGAATATATAATATTATATTGGATATTTAAATAGACGTAATTTATTACAAATATTATTTTTTATTTCTATTCGATTAAGAAATATTTTTGTAACTTTATCGTAAAAATCAAATCCTTTTTTCCCCCTCTTACGTTTATTACAAATAAATTTCGAAAACAAAGTATTACTAATTTTGATCTTGGATTAAATAAGATCGATAAATAAACAAAATTGTTTAACAAAAATTGAAAAATTGAAATTCCAAACAAAAGTTTATATTTTAACGTAGAGAATATATTATATAGAAAAATTTGTTATAAAAATTGTTAATTACCGTATAGAAGAGAATAAAAAAATAAACCAATATCTAACAATTTATTTGTTTTAAATTGTCTGCAGGAGTTGAAGAATTTTATCAAACTAATCGATGAATTTTTAATAATGAAATACAACGTTTTGCGTTATCGAATAAAAAATATTAAAAATAAGATTTGAATTGGAATGAAAAGTGTTACTTGTCTTCAAGCAAGTGTCTATTTCTCCGTTGATACTTTACGGTAACTTCAATGCTCGCGTAGAGGGTAAGCACGAATGCGATGCAAGGTAGAACTAGAATAAGAGAGAGTGTACGAGAAGAAGAGAGGGAGAGAGAGAGAGAGAGAAAATGCCTTGACCAACGACCATGAATTCAAACTTCGATCTAATTCTCGAAGGACCACCACGCGCCCGTGTGTATCTACGATGGTGTCACCAAGGAGTTACTAGATAGTTGTGGCCCAGATTGAGGGTGATTGGGTAACCACTAAGTATATCGAGCTTAGAGTACTCCAGAAACCTTCGTACAAGAGCGTGACACTCGTCCGTTCAATGACGGTGTGCCACGGAAACGAGGAATTTGCTGAGATAGATGGATAGATAAAGAGAAGTGTGTGTATATGTCTGTTTGTGTATGAGAGAGAGAGAGAGAGAGAGAGAGAAATTTCGCATGCTATGTGCCACACTCGTCAGTAATTATAATTTAATTGCTAGTTCTCACAGCGAATAGAAAACAAATTCATTCGACACTGTCACACGAATTTGCAGTCACTAATTTACTTGTCCTCTTGCATTTATGTATAATAATACACGGACACTCACACGTATATATTTATATGTTTATACATATATACATATGTATCTGTATAGCGAATAGTCATAGGAATATTAGTATGCTTACTGTCAATTTAAAAGAATTTTTTCTTGGGATACGATTATTTCAAAATTCTTACACATAGAGAAACATATTTTAAGGATTATATTTATACTTGTAAATTGATATTAATTTTATTGCTAATTGTTTTGGAACTAACAATAAGTTATTACTTGTAAAAATAATAATTGTGTATTTTTTTTTTATTATAACTCGTATAAATACGAATACTTTAGTTAAACCAATGTTTGTTCATTTATAATAAAATTATATTTCTTTAATAATACAATGTTATTTTTTACAATAAAATTGATATCAATGTAAAAGTAATAATTGTATTTTTTTTTTATTATAACTCGTGTCGAACCAATGTTTGATCATTCGTGATAAAATTATATTTCTTTAATAATATAATGTAATTTTACAATAAAATTGAGATATCAATTTGAAAGTTGAATATAATCTTAAAGTTTTATCGTGTAAGAAATTTTTTTGAAGTTTTATCATTGCAAAGAAATATTTATTATTATAAATTTGTAATATAAGAACGTATACGAATACTTCTGTAACTCGTTGTATATATTATATAAATACATATTGTATATAATTATTATTTATTGATCATATAGGAAGAGATTCCGTTATACTGGGTTGTTGGAATAAAAATTGTCGGGTTTTCTCATTGAATTATGGCAAAAAATCCAACATATTTTTCTCCATTAACCGAATATTTCTCTCAATACTAACTCAATCGTTCGTTGTGAAGGTAGCTTTAAAGCACGCGTAATACGCAGCACGAATGTACTTACGAGAGCAACAAGAGCCACAACCTCTTCGAGAGAAACTCGTATCCACGCTTTCGGTGTTCCGCTACAAGATTACTTATCGCTCGAGACAGGGTACTCTACTTAAAAGAAAAAGAAAAAAAAAAGAAAGAAAGAAGGAAGAGAAAAAAAGAAATAAAACCATAGAAAGAAAAAGAAGATTCGACCGAATCACTTGATGGTGTTTCTTGTTCCAACCTTCATTTTTCTTCTTCCCTTTTTCGTATTTTGTTTATTCGTTCTCTCTCCTAACCAAGAATTCTTCTTTCCCTCGTTGATTATGTCTTTTATCCGTAGTTTCGATCGTCTGCCATTTTTTTATTTTTATTTTTTATTTACGATGTCTATCGATTTGGATTTTCGTATAGAAAAAAGAAAAAATACAGATATGAGAAACACGTGGGTTCGTACTAGAATTCACTTAGGTTGTAGGCAAAAAAAGAAGAAGAAGAAGAAGAAGAAGCAGTAGGAAGAAGAGATGGAGGAGGAGATGGTGGAGGTGGTGGAGGACAGGGGAAAAAAAAAGATAATAAAGGAAGTGGCACGCGCGCCATTAACCAAGCACGGCGAAGTGTAATAAAGGTGCTTGCTCGGTGGATAAAAAAAACGTGCCCTTTTCAGATGCTAAGGTATTCCTCATTCGATCGGTCTAATGGTTCCGTGTTCCGATGTTATTCTCGACTTCTTACAAGATAGTGAGACGTTGCATTTTTATTACACTACCTTTCTCTCTTTTTCTTTCTCTCCCCCCAACCCCCGTCTCACATTCCCCATCCTCCATCAACAACAACAACAGCCCTTTATATGTTTCTATCTTCATCAATGTCCTTGATTCGTCTTTTTCTTTTTTAAGCGAAAGTTGCATTGGAGAGTGATTTTCAAGGTCGTCACGAAAATTAAAACCGACACAGCAACATTTCTTTTTTTTATTATTATTATTTGAATATGAATTACCCGATGTAATTTTATTGAAAAAAAAATTCTTTGGAATAAGCGTTTGGAATAAGCGATGAAAATGATTTTTTTTTTTCGTAATAACGTGTTCAACACACGGATGATTTTTAATCGTCTGTTTCTCCAGTCCAATCGCTTATTTTCGTTTAATCATTTTCATAAACGCCCCGTGGATCGTCAATTTAGTGCGATCAAAAATTAGTTACGAAACATTGACGACGAAAGAATAACTTTCATCAAAGTATTCATCATAGTAAACAACGTGTGTACAGAAAACAATACGAAATAGGGTCCCTCACGTGCGTAAAACACGTTTATTTTTGTTTAAATTACATCGCGTAATTGAAAAGTATCATCATGAACGTTATCGCATCGTCCGATGCAGTTGCTCGCTTGCTTGCTAGCTGCAACAGTAACAGCAGTAGCAGAGTTGCATCAAATTCGACGATAGAAATGGGAGTCGATCATTATCGGACGGTTAACATCGATCGTTGCTCTCTTTTGGTCTCTCCTCTTCCCCCTTTTGTCCCTTTTTCTATGGACCGATGATAAAAAGAAACTAACAAATAGGAAATAACTAAAAATAAAATGTACGCAAAATAATACTTCGTATTTTCCTTCGATTCGTAGGATTAATCGATTGTTTATTCGATATATACATATTTACTGTTACTTTGTGAAATCTCCAGCTAAAACTTAGAAATAACTATACTCTCTGACCTGTTTAAATATAAAAAAAATAAAAAAACCAGAATTTCAAAACATTGCTGATAAATAATAAATGAATTTACAAGAGACTAATTGGTTAAAGTTACGAGATTAAAATATGTTTCGAAACTTAAGAAAAAATATTTTTCGATATATTTTTCGTTTGGATACCTGCTTATATTGCACTGTTGTAAATCAATAGCCAGAAAATATGTGAGTCTTTTTTTTTCTTTTTTTTTTTTTTCGTTTGAAGGCCTTCTACAAAAAAGGTTATCTAATCTCGAGAGATAGAATTTTGGTTCTATTTGATTTAAGGATTTAAATTCATTTCCAGTTTGAAAAAGTATAAAAACGAAAATAAAATAAACGCGAACGATATGTTCTCTCTCATAGATCCCCCCCCCCCTCGTTCTTATCTTTGAAAATAGATTTTCTGTTAAATTCCCGGTATTTGTACTATCGACTCAACAATTATTCGGTTTTTTTGTGTTGTAAATTCGTACAGAACCTTCCTTATTTATTAAAAAAAAAAGAAGAAGACGAAAAAATAATTACTAGTTTAACTTTATAATAAAATCCTTTTTATATATGTTAATGCAAAAACGTTTAGTTGTTTCGAGCAAGGGTGTTTCCATGATTAAAATGAATTATACAATGTTATAAATATATATATTTAAATACACACACACACACACACACACATATACGTGTACAGGTATTTACATATATACATGTATGTAGTTCGTTCGTTGATTCGTTCGAACAACGTTGTGGCAAGAAATTCATCGCGATATCTCGATCGCGGTTTAAAAGAACCGTAAATAACGGTGACCGTAAACACGCACCGCAATCTGCGCTTTTATCGAGCCGAATATTTTTACGAACGTTCCTCCACCTCCTCCACCACCACCACCTTCTCTTCATCTTCTTCTTCTTCTACCACCCTTCTATCCTTCCTCCTGTTTTTTTTCTCTTCTCTTTTTTCTTCTTCTTTTTTTCTTCTTTTTTTCTTCTTCCTCTTCCCCCCCCCCCCTTTCCTTCTTCTACCAGTCCTTCGTGTATTGATAAACGTTCCAAGAGTGTTTCTTAAAGTGGTCAAGGAGTATCCCGCATCTTCCGTGAAGATGTTCCTACCCAGTCTCGTCTTCCTACTTGCTGTGTACACAAAACGTTATATGCCAATCGTCGCAAAGTAAGTTCTCTCTCTCTTTCTCTCTTTTTTTTTCTCTCTTCCTCTCTCTATCTATCTTTCTCTTTTTCTTCAATCATCCAGTAGTAAGTTTGTCTTCGTTTCTTTCGATGGTAGCAACACGTACGAACTGAGGTAACTTTTCTCAGGTAAGAATAAGATAGAAAGAGAGAGAGAGAGAGAGAGAAAGAGAAATAACGAACGGTGAGTAAATGTTCTTTTCTTCCTCTTCCTCCTTTAGACTTGTCCTTTATCTCTCTCTCTCTCTCTCTCTCTTTCTCTCTCTTTCTATGCCTCAGCCATCTCTAACCCTGCTTCTGGTACACTCTTCTTCCTTCCCCTTCTCTTTCTTTCTCATACTGTCTCTCTCACTCACTCACTCACTCTGTTCCTCTCTGTTCCTCTCTGTCAGTCTTTTTCTTCTACCTTTATCTGGAGGTCAACGTACAGGCACATGGCGTAACCGAAATCACATACGCGTTCTTTGCGAACTCGCTCGTCTGTGACTCGTGTTGTCTTTATTTGGTCTCTAATTGTACTCTTTCTCTCTCTCTTTCTCTCTCTCTTTCTTTCTCTCTATTTTTCTCTCTGATACGAGTAAACAATTTCTTCTTACAAACCATTTTCGAAGAGTATCGTTAGAAACTTATACATGCACATCTGTTGCATGTGTTGTTGTTCGTACGTACGAGTAAAATTAATTCGTATGCTCGAAATGATTTCTTCAGTGGATTAAATTCAGATTTTGATTTTAATATAGATCGATTTTTAACGAGAGTCAATATATATATAAATGGGTGGAGAGGATTTTAATCTTGAAAATTGAGCAATAATCGTCGTTGGGTAATAATACTAACGCGTGTGGTTTTGAAAAGGCGCGCGTGTAACGTTTTGACCTGAGAGTTTTTCTTTGTATGATTGGCCTGGAAACGGAAAGCAATAACTGGGTAACAGAAACCACCACCACCACCACCACTAGCACCTTCAACCGGGGTCGTCGGCATTGCCAGTTCGAAGGTGGGTCCATTACCGTCTTCGGACAATGACGTTGCCTCCTTTGGATCAGGTTGGGTCTGTGAGAAGAGAGTAGTAGTACGTTCCCTTCCTACCTGGGCTCCAAATGGTTGGGACTGTGTCAGAGAGTGAGAGAGACGTGCAGAGGGAGCACCAAGCCGGGTGTCGCAAAGACCAGATTAATGGTCCCAGAGAATTCTTGGTAGTCTATCCAAGGACCGGACCTTACCTGGCCTCTTCTCCTTCCTTCTCACACCCTCGCACCCTAATTCTTTCTCTCTCTCTCTCTCTCTCTCTTACTTTTTTTTTTCTTCTTCTTCTTCTTTTTCTTCTTTTATATATCTCTATCTCTGTTTTTCTCTTTCTCTCTCATACTTGCTTGGAACATCGATGCCAGAAGAACGTAGTCTGTGATCTGTGGTGTTGCCCGAAAACACTACCACCACCACACCGTCATCATCACCATCATCACCCACGTTAAAAGAAAATTTCATTTCCTAACGTTCCGGAATAATTTTTTCTTTCAACTTGAATTATCTCGTTGAAACGAGTTTATATTTTTTTTTCACAGATGTTGATACTCGTTTTTATTTGTTTAAATAAATATTATTTACCGAGAAAAATGATCATTCGTTACGAGGATACATTTGTAACGTTTAATGCAGAATTTATGTACGTTATATGCATATACCTTGTATTATTGAAGGAAGAAAACATTGCTTGTTCGGCTTCAAGGAACACATTAATTATTCGTCATTGTTTTATGTAACCAGAAGACAGTTATTATGACGTAACCAGTGTACCAAGTCGCGTGTTACATACCTCGTAACTAGTCGCACAAGATCCGTGATGATTATTTTTCTACGATATTTTAATTTTCTCTTGATATTTTCGTCTTTTCATTCAATTCGTTTATTCTTCGATCTCAGTTAAGAGAAAGTTTCGTTTCTTTTATTTTTTTTTATTTTTCACAACAAAGACATTTTATGGCAGGGTTCTTTTTGGAAGGGTCCTCTTTGTACCTCAAGTTATAGCGTACAATTATATTATTTGTGTAGATATACTTTCTAAGATACACAAATGGAATGTCATATTCTCTCACATTTTTCCTATTTTTTCCTATTTACGATAAATAGACCTCCAAAAGTTAAGTTTTAAATTTTTTGTATATATAAACCATTGTTTATTAAAGCGTGTAAATGAGGGAAAAAAGGAAAAGGTACTTTTAGAAATCATTCGGTATTTTATTATTTTATTTTTTTCAATAAATCACGTTTTAAAGGTAGATAGACTGTCCGTATACCTGTTTTAAATCAACAATGATGATACTCATCCCCTGTCTCAAAATATTCTATTCGAGTACCAGAAAGAAACAGTGCTGCTTTACCTGAATTTCTATTTTTCTGTAAGAAGAATATAAAACCGTTGTTAGACCCTTTTCATTTATTACTTTTGTACCGTTTTTAAGTTTACCTATAATATTTCAGGTATCCTTTTTTTAACCCTCTATGGGCAAGTCACAAGGTAATATATATCGATATTTTACCAAATAGTTTTAGTTTTTTTTTTTTTTCATAAGATGATATATATACGTCTTAATATATATCTGCATATTGAACATTATATCAATAATTTATTATATCTTTCAATCAATATTTTCTATTTGAATTACCTCGAACGCTGTTATAATCTTGAATCTGTATTACGTTCTGACCTCTTATAATCGTATTTTCGTAAATAATTTTATTTTTGTTAATAAATAAATAAATAAATAAATAATGCCTCTGAAGTAACCAATAACAATATTGACGACGCGATTGGCAGCAAGCATCAAACCTAAAATTTCAAAATAAATTTAATTGCATAAATTTTTGTTGTATTTAAGAAAAAAATTCGGTCCATAGAAGTTGAAATAATAAAATAATTTCGAATGGTAGAATGAAAGAGGAAAGAACAATTTTTGGAAAGAAATTAAATATATGTTCATTGACATCGTATCTTAGATTTGAAAACATTTTACGATAATAAATATACGTATATGTATATTAGTGAAAATTTATGACAAATTCTTTCTTTTTTTTTTTATTTTTTTTTTTTTACATATGACCACGTCACATTTCTTCTCCCATTTCTTTTTTTTTTCTTTTTATCTCTGATCGAGAATACCGATTTCTACCGAACGTTTCTTCCTCGAACGAAGCGATAAACACGGTGAAACAACGATAACGAATCGATTAGGTTCTACGTTCTAAATCATTTTCTTCTCTACAAATTCGCTTAATTGAATTCGTATTTTTTATACATTGGTGTAGAAAATTTGTTTCATTCTATCCTGTTTCTTTTGATATTCATTCTCAATACAAAGAAGAAGAAGAAGAAGAGAAATAAGAAAATATTGTAAAAGTGGATTTACTTGTAAAAAACTATTGAACTAGGTAGGAATCAATCTAACATTGTTCTCACGATAGGAAACAATTCAGTTGAGTTCGTATTTTAAAAGGAAATTAATAACCAACGATATCGCGAATATAAACGTATAATTATCGCATTAAATGTCGCGGTTTGATAATTCGGAAACAGGTTGGTAATAAAGTATACCCTAGACCCCGACCGACCATACGTTTTATCATCGAGTGTATTAAATTCATTATGAAAGGCAAGTATCCGTGTTTCATCCTTTTATCGTAAAACATTGAACGAGACAATCGGTCGCGTTTAAACATCTCTACGTACACATACACATACACATACATGTACATGTACATGTGATACGTGCGTATTTCTAGATATGTGCATGCGTTCGTGCGTGTGTGCGTGTGTGCGTGTGTGCGTGTGTGCGTGTGTGTGTGTGTGTGCACGTATGGTAACGGAACAGCAGCATCAACTTACACACACACACACACACACATATATATTTATCTACACATAGAAAAATAAGTATAAATGTATAGCATAGGTACGATTTACACGATTATGGATGTCGCTTTCAAGGCACTCCACTTTAGGTGGGCACCGGCGAAAGTCTGCTGCGACGACTTCTTCCGTGGCAGCAGAAACGCGTTACGGAAAATGTTGGAAGTAAGAGTAACAATTCGAGGAAACGCTTCCTATCTCTCGTAAAGTTTTATTTTTACGAGTAGACGACGGGGGCCAAGGAAAATATCAGTGGCAATGATTGTAAATAATACAAAAGTCAACCATAAGACGTCATTTTTTATCTACATTTTTTTTTCTTCTCTCTCATTTTTTCTACCAGTTACATCTTAGGTATAGCTAGTAAGTAGGTGAGTCCTTCCGTATGCACATTGAGTATTATCGTTCCTCTCTGCACAAAACTTTCCCCGTAACGCTCGAGCTAACGTAGAAAAGAGATCGGTTTCAGTTGACTGTGGGGTTGGGTGGGTGTGTATTGTTGTGAAGACGGGGCAGATACACGTAGAACGTTCATTACGTTCAGAAATCTGTTTATTTTTTTTTTAAATAAAAAAAAATATATTTTGTAATCCTCTCTTCGTACATTTGTTTATAATTTGATTACGTATTTTCGACTTATTTTACAAAACATTCCCCATTATTATAAATTACTTTTCTCGTTAATCTTTCAGGCAATTATCGAATTCTTTGACGAAAAGGAAAAAAAAGATAACATGAATTTAATATCAATTTCTAAAAAAAACTTAATATGAGAACAGGTTCGTTTGTTTGTTTTCATCAGGGATAAACGTCTAAATATTAGGATTTAAAATTAAAGATAGTGGACACGGAGTTTTTTTCTTTCTTTTTGTTCTTCTTCTTTTTTTGATTCCATTTGGTAGATTATCGCGACAAAAGTTAACGTGTCTGATGCACGTCCAAGCGTTTAAGGTGAAAAGGAGGGTCGTTGTTCTTTCGTCAGGCGTACAAATGCGTTCAACTTGACCCCGATTACGTAGGAATCGGATTTCCGAAGTCCCGTTGATTCTCGGTGGATACCCTCGAATCAATCCTCGACGACGACATCCCGACACGACAAGCGATTCGAATCGCTTTGAAAGTGAAACTTTGTCTCCGTTCGATGACTTTGATGAAGATACGTTTCTCTCTCTCTCTCTCTCTCTCTCTCTCTCTCTCTCTCTTTCTTTCTTTCCTCCCCCACCAAGTCTGTCTTACTTATATAGATCGAGACGATTTATCGAACGGAATCTTAAAAACTCTGATCTTTCCTATCTCATAAACGCTTCGTTTAAAATATCATACGTTTTCTTCAATTTAACGTTCTTCAAATTTACAACATCGGAATCGAATGAGAAATATTTTCAAATTTTATCTTTCGTATAATGAAGAAAATAATAAATAAATATTAGGTTGATATTTACACATTAAATCACTCGAAATGGGATATATTCACGATGTTAAGTAATAATATAATTAATTGAACAATATTCGAAGTTAACAAAAAATCCATAACAAATTAATGATAATTATTTGATAAGAGATATTGTAAATAATATCTGCTGCAAAGGAATAACACGTGATTAAAATAATAATAATAATAATAATAATAATAATAATAATAATAATAATAATAATAATAATAGCGATAATAATGGCGGCTGCTGACAGTATAGATTTTAATACAGTAGTAACTGTAGTAGTAGTAGTAGTAGTAGTAGTAATAGTAGTAATAGTAGTATGGCATGTGATGAACGAATGGAAAGGTAACGTTGTTGTAAAAATAAATATATATATATACAAAAGGTCATATTTCAGCAATTAGAATAAAAATTTCCACGCGAAAAAATATGATCTATCTTATCAGAAAAATCCATGGATAAAAAAAAATAGCGAGGGAGATAGAGAGAGAGAGGGTGAGAGTTATACGAAACGAGAAGAAGGTACAACATACCTACGTTCGGTTGATACACAAAACGTAGGGTGGTGGATCTGGAGAAAGAGAAAGAGGATGGGGTAGGATTGAGGATAGAACGGTGAGAGAGAAAGAGAGAGATTGAAAGAGGCAGGGAGGGTGGAAGGGAAGGTGGTAGGGTGGTAGGGTGGTAGGTAGTTGGGAGTACTTTTGAAAGGGGTTTTCGGGAAGGGTAGTAGCTAGCAGCAGCAGCATCAGCAGCAGCAAGCAGCCAGCAGCACGGCGTAGGTTAGGGCAGTTGCGTTGGATGGCGGGCGTCGCGGTCGCTCACGTGGCTCCCCACCGTATTCCACAGAACACATCGGCGGCGGCGGTTCTCTCTTTCGTTTTCCATCCCCTCCCATTGGTTGTAACGCGTTGCTTCCCCCACTTATCGAATCTTATACTCCCCAGTTTATAGGAGGGGGTTGATGTGACACTAGCGCCGCCACGCTTGCTAGTTCTCAGTAACGCGGCCGCTTTCGTCGAGAGAGTGCGTTATGACTTAGTCTTTTACGAACGTAAACGCTGAGATATATTATTTTGTTACCGCGGTGAGGATGATTTTACGTTCTCTATATGGATCTTTAAACTCCGCCAAATTTATGGCCAACGATGGATATCAATTTCCTAATGTGTTTGGCGTGTGAGTTATAACATCATAACGAGAGCTATTACGTGTCACGTATCAGAGTGATATTATCGTACTGACCGGAAATATTATTTAGTCTTACATATATATATTTATATGAATTTAATTTGGTTTTTGTAAATATTATTATTATTATTATTATTATCATTATTACTTTTACTAATCATTATTGTGATCATTATCGAGCAAAAAAGGGGGAAGATTTAATCGCGCGCGCGCGCGAGTGTGTGTGTTTCTTTTTTTCGTATTCGTCGAGAGATAAGTTATATATTTAAAATCGTACATAGGTATCATTATTATAATTATTATTATTTCTATTTTTATTTTTATTTTTATCGTTATATTATACGAATAGATAGATAGAGACAGTGAGAGGAGGTAAAGAAAGAAAGAAAGAAAGAACGAAAGAAAGAAAGTATGCAAGATTGTATTATGGAAAGTTTGGGATTATCGACGTTCAACCGTGAGATTTGGTTGGTTAGTAAGAGTACGGGTACGAGATGAGAGAGATCGGCCATAGTTGGTAGTAGAACCGAGGGAACAGTAAGAGGGGGAGATCAATGGTATTGTAAGATAGACAGAGAGACAACGAGAAATAGTGGTGAAAAATATTGGGACAATCGAAAGAAAAAAAAATATATACCCATCCCCCGAAAAAGAAAACACAAAAAAAAGGAGAAAAGATAGAAGAATGTATGATGACCGGTGGGAGAGGAAAAAGATTAGTGGAGGCTGTTAACCGCGTTGGTACGCGTTGCGACGCTTTCGACGCGATGGCCACGTGCCTCGATGGATATGTCGTTGTCGATGTCGAAGAAGAAGAAGAATCATCTTCAGCGTCATTATTATTACCGTCATTATCGTCATTATCATCAAAATCGACATCGATAAAAATGACCAACAGCGATAGCGGCAGCGGCAGCAGCACCAGCACCAGCAGCATCGTTTTACGACACTGACAGCAAAACAAAACAAAAAAAAAGAGGAAGTGCGTTTGTGGGTCCTCTCTACTGTCGAAATAGTTTTCGTTACCACAGTGTTTTATTTCTTAATTCTTGTTATTCTTGTTCCTGTTCCTGTTGTTGTTGTTGTTATTATTGTTGTTGTTGTTCTTGTTGTTGTTGTGATTGTTTTTAATCAAAGTGAAACCGGTGTTCTTTAATAAAAGAGAAAGAGAAAAGAAAATTGTGTTTACGCGGGGTTATTATTTTTTTTTTTTTGATTATCGATGTGAGATAATTTGGTGTTTTTAGGATTTGGTGGTGAATCGTTGTACTTTGATAAGGATTAAAACAGGTGGTGTGTTTAACATCAGTGACTCGTTTTCTATGACTATCATTATGAAGAAAAAGATTTTAAAAACAATAAGTATAGTTTAAAAGGGGAAAGGAAAATTCATCTTTAGGTCTCGGCACGTGGTAGTGGTAGCAGTGGAGAAGTAATAATAAAAACGTATAAAAGTAGTTTTGCGCGGGACGAGAAAGTACCTCGTTGGTAGAGAGAGGATAGCAGTGTGGAAGCGATTGAAAAAGTGGTTTAAGAAAAAGAAAGAGAGAGAGAGAGAGGGAGAAAGAAAGAGATAGGAAGTATAAGAGTGGTGAGGGAGGGAGTGAGGGTGGGTGGGTTGGTTGGTTGGAAGGATCGTAGAGGCAGGCAGGCAAGCAAGCTAGCAAGCAAGCGAGCGAGTAAGCTAGCTGAGAGGAGTGGTGAAAATCTCGACGCGAGTTCTACGGGGCGGGTGAGAAGGGCCAGGTCGTGGAGTGGGGAGTGATGCCGGTGAGGGTGGCGCAGCGCCCCCCAGGTGGAATACCACTCCACGCCGGCGTGCCGGTAGCGGCCAACAGCGTAACCGCCTCCGGTCCGTCGGGCCGGTGCCTCGGGGGCCCGGCTGCGTCCCCCGCCGGCTCGCCTCCGCTGCCGCCGTCACTGCAATCTCTCGGCGGCGGCATAAGCGGCACCAACAACAACATTAATAATAATAATATCAACGGAAACAATCAATTGATCAACAGCAACGGCGGGAACGGTAGCATCCTCGGTGGCGGCAACCCCTTAAACGGCCTCGGCAACTTGAACAACGGCAACGGCGGGAACGGTCTAAACAACAGCATCAACAACAACACGACGGCATCTAGCATCGCTGTCGCGACGAATCCGCTCCAGGCAATGGCATCGGCCGCGGCCTCGCTCACGCAGTTGAACAACATGGCGAACGGGCCGCTGCCGCCTTTAGCAGGAACCGGGCCCCCGAATTTGCCGGCTCCGCAGCCGGCGACAACGCCGACGCACGGCGGTGGCCCTCCAACGCCGCACGGCGGTGTCGGTTCGGGGCCTCACTTGAACGGGGCTTCGCCGAGTCCTCATCCTATGCCACCCCACGGTATGATGAGCGGATCCCCGCACGCGCCTCATCCACATATGCCAGGCGGCGGACCCTCGCCTCATCCTCATCATCCGGCCTCACATATGGTCGGCTCGCCTCATCATCCGGGCCCGCATCCGATGCCTCCGAATGCGGCTGGCATGATGGCCCCAGCCGGTATGCAACCTCAAAATGCTCCTGGAATGTGCGGCCCTGGACCGAGCGGTCCAATGGGACCTCATGGACATCCTCAAGCACCTGGACAACCGCACATGCACAACGATCCCTTTTATTGCTCACCTTTTGGCTCTCATTATTTCAGGTAATTTTACTAAATTAGTGATCAATATTTTATACGCGTAAATCGATCGAAAAGATCTTATTGTTTTCCTTTATTTGAATTATTATTGTTATTATTATTATTGTGTTTTTCTTCAACTCTTGGAAAGTCCTTGCCAGGTTTATTATATATGTTTAAGGAGTGTAATTAGAAAAGTTGGAGGAAACGAGAAAAAAGTATGCTTTCGTGGACGCGGACGCGTTGTGACGTTTTCTAGTGTCACCCGAGGTATGCCTCGTAGGGAAAAGAGCACAGGTGGGACGTCACGTGGGACGATCGATCCGTCAGCTAGAACGCGCGATGTTTTAATGTGTGTATTTGTTGTGCCTCTATGAGCAGGATAGTGTATTGTGGGGGTGGGTGGAGGAGGGCAACCGATGCTTTGGATATCTGAAATTCTATTGAAAAAGAGAGCATGACCCATGCGTGTTAGTATATTTACGTATACGCGTTCGTTCGTTCGTTCGTACGTACGTACGTGCGTGCGTGCGTGCGTGGGTGCGTGGCTGCATGTGTGAAAATCAAAACCACAGACAAGTTTTATGATTTCCCGTAATTCTCTCATTCTAGCCAGTAACTTCCGTATCGCGACGGTGAATGGCTCGTGTAATGTGTATCGATTACTTGCACTGTCCAGCTTCTTTCATATCCGAGCGTGAGGTGAATGCCTACGACAGTTGACTGATCAAAGAATAACGATCACTATGGATATGTCTGTGATTATATTTGCCAACTCCTCCTAACTTCGTTTAAGTTACACTATGATTTTGATCGTGAAGAACACTGAGGTGAAGGAAGTTCTAACTATCCGGATGATAATTTAGATTCGTCGTACGTTCTCTCTTTACTAAGTTTTCATCCTTACAATAATTGCTGTTTTCGATATCCTTCCGTGACGTTTCACGTTTGGAATTTATTTCTTTTCCTTTTTCTTCTTCTTCTTCTTCATACGACTTTTAGATTTTATTCCAATCACACGTGTTTCTCGTCTAATGGTCGGAAACCTTTTTTTAAGTCATAATTTTATCTTTATCCTTTTTTTATATTGTCGTTAATAAAAACGTGAAGAAGAAGAAGAAGAAGAAGAAAAAGAAGAGAAGAAGAAAAAAAAAAGAAAAAAAAGTATGTTAAAATCTTCAGATAAGTATCTTTTTTGATGTCTCGTACTTTTTCTTTTCTTTTTTTTTTTCTTTAAATTTCGAGAACATTAATTATCATTTACCGTTAAACAAAAACGTTATCCATCGGATTCAGCGAAGAGTGAATTTCTAATAAATAATTAGTCGTACATTTTCTATGAAGGATATTGTTTTACGGTTCGATACTTCGTTCCATGCCAATCGTCGCCGACTTAGATACTATACTTACGTTTCTTCTCCCGGGCGCGTAGTAACAGTATAACCGAAGAATCCGTTATCGTAGCTCGGTCAGGATCCTTCCTGGCGACGACCGTTGTGCGTTCTCAAAACGTGTGCCACGCGACATCATGGCTGCAGCAACAGCAGCAACAGTAACAGCAGCAGCTATATTTATGAAGGACGCGCGTTACTTTGAAATGTGCCTGTTAACTTCTGATCTCAGAGGTGAACCGTTATACTACACTACTACGACTAATTCGAAAAATATCCTTTTACTTCTGCTAAGATACTTTGATTACTACGATCTAATAAGAAGACGAGGAACAAATATTTGACTTGTTAAAGAATCAGTTTGTCATGGTTTTGTTTCTTTCAATTCTTTAGACCCTTCCTCTCTCAACCTCTCATGATAACTTTTTTGAGAATCTCGAGGTCAAATCACGTAGAAACTATCACTTAATTGGACATATACCGGTTGGTGAATGGTTTGCGATAGAATTAGAAAGGTAGGGAAAAATGATTAGAACGAAAATTACAAAAGTATTGGACGAAGAAGGAGGTGAAAGGAGGTGGTGGTTGCGACGGCGGTGTTGGTGGTGATGGTGGTGGTGGTGGTGGTGTAAAGTTGGATCGCGGAGTCGGTGAAATTATTGGCCGATGTGAGTGACAGGGACACGTGCCTTGCTGTTGCTGCAGTGGAGAACATGTCCTTGCGAGTCAGGTGCACTGAAAGTCGTCTTTGCTGTTGTTGTCGTTGTTGTCGTTGTCGGTGTCGGTGTCGTTGTCGTTGTTGTTGTCATTGTCGTTATCCTCGTATCTTAACTTCAGGTGCTCCGCAGGTGGGAGGGAACCCCTCGCGCAGGTGTTCGTACATATTCGTTCGCGAAACGCGACTTCCTCTTTCTAACTTGCTCACTCGTTTGCTTGCTTGCTTGCTTGCTTGCTCGCTTGCTCGCTTGCTTGTTTGCTTTCACAAAGATAGAACAACTCGACAGAAAAGAGACGTCTTATAATTGGACTTACTACATTGCTTTTGCTGCTGTTGCTGCTACTGCTGTTCTGCCGTTTGTTTCATCGTTGAGAAAGGAAAAGGAAAGATAACGGGGTATCGAAATCAATATTGCTTGAGATGATCTCAAACGTTCGCCGCCGCTTATGTTTGAAATCCTTGGTTAAGAGCATTTGTGTGTAACTTTGGAGAAATCTCTATCCTTTATCTATCTGCGTATATTTCAAATGAAAGATAAACTTGTGGTATTTTAAAGGGCCTCGCGAAAAGTAGAACTATCGGTGATGATGATGGATTCGTAAGATGTTTTGCGTGATATCTTTTTTTTAGCTACTTTCTTTTTTTTCTTCTTCATTTCTTTTCGCATTTCTTTTTTTTTTTTGAATAGAAACTGGCATAGGTGTACGCGATTATCCAGGTAGCCTTTGGCCTTCCTCGTATCCGGTCTGGACGTCTCTATCAGACTGACATCATCTCTCCAGTCGCTGGCCCTGTCTGGTAATCGGACGAGCTCATTATCATAAGCGTTCCACCCTGGTACATTCGCACGAATCACCGAGCTACTTTGCTCGAGATATCGCTACGAGATAACGGTTTTCTTCATTTTTCCCCTCTTTCTCTTTCTCCTTCTCCTCCTTTTTCTTCTCTGTCTATCTTTCTCTTTCTCTTTCTCTTTCTCTTTCTCTTTCGTTTCTTTTTTGTAAGACTTCTCTTACACCGTTCAAACAATGGATATATGCGTTCGCTTCCTCGTTCGTTGTCTCGCTCACGAATTTTAAGGTCTGATTCCTTTGATGATGACGATGATGATGATGATGGAGAAAGAGAAAAAATATTTCTTTTAGTTCATCGATCAAATTAGATTTTTCGTACTCCTCATTAAAATCGCATAACATTTCGTAAATGTCAATCAATTATTATCATTATCTACGGATACGGCACTCGATTCTGGATTTTCCTGAATTTATCTTTTTCTTTTTTTTTTTTTCTTCAATCAAGGCCATTGGTTATGCGACTTCTCTTATCGATAATACTCGCAAGTAATATCTAAAGATTCCAAGTTTAATAAACTGAGGCACGAAGAAGAATCGCCCAGAGAGCGTTGAGAAACTCGAAAGTACGATCGGAAGTAACGAATACGTATGGTTCTTATCTTATCGCGACCTCCGGCTAGGATAAGGAAAACCTTGATCGAGTCTCTCGACAATTCCAATTGGCACTGGCACGTAGCGTAGAGGCATGTTTTGTTGCGAAGAAAAGTCAAAACGTTGTTGTGTCAATTTTCGTTTTTTTTTTTACTCGCTTCCTTCTTCTATTTTTAAAAATATTTTTTTTAATTATTTTTATTCGTTTCAACGGTGACTGATAGTTTCTCTCGAGGAAAAGAAATATCGAGAAATCGATAGGATTTATGAACGAAATGATTTATTAATTGTACACGTTAATATCGTTATTGTCTAAACTTAGATGATGATCGATGAAAAAGGGGATCGAAGAAAATTTGATTATTATATTATATTATATAATAATAATAATAATAATAATAATATCGAGCCCTGACCCACGATACGATTAATCGGTTAGCAGTTTAATCGATTAGCAGGTGGTGTTGTACCTCTCTGTTCTTCGTTTTAAAATAGAGAGGGAGAGATAACATTCGATTTAGTATCTTTGTAATAGTTTTCATATTATTTGTATCTATTAACCGGGATATAAGTGGACCACGTGCTTGCTGTTGGAAATCAGCAACGAAACGAGTCGATGGGTATCCGCTTTCGATGCGGTTTCCTAGGAACTAGGACGGTCTCTCTCTCTCTCTTTCTCTCTTTCATACACACACATATCCGTACATACATACGAGTTTATATACAAACACATTTACAGATCTCTCTTTCTCTCTTTCTCTCTTTTTATTTCTTTGGTACACATGCACACACATACACTCATATATATATAAGTTTATATACAAACACATTTATAGATATATACGTTTATATAGTTTAGTTTCTTATTTATGAGTTTTACACGCACCGTCGTTCCAGTTTTTGCACGCACGTGCGAGTCTTCGATGAGGAGTCGACATACGAGTAAGACAAATCGTTTCCCGACCACGCGATACTTCTCACGATAAACGTTCTAATCCGAATCAATCATTAGCGTTAACATTTTACTTACAATTCTTCTCAATCGTTTATAGAAGAGTTTGCAGAAAGAAAGAAAAAAAGAAAAGACAACAAAAATAACAACATTTAAATGTTACCTGTTGATCTTAGTTTTACGTGCAAGAATCTTTTGGATTTCTCTATCGAATCTTCAAAGTTTTTACCAAATTCAAATTGTAATTAATAATTGTTGAATTTGTTGATACAAAATGAAAGATGTTCAGATTATTATCCAATTGCTAAAAAGAAACAACCTGTAGCCAGGTAACCGTATCAGGTAGTATCTCGGCGTACCTTTTCTTTTCAGGGCTTCCAGTTTCCCGCGAAACTTTATACGCGAGCATGCACGCAGGTTCAAGGCGAACACATATCGTGACTTGCTGTCTTTTACTTGATTCAATCTCTTTCAGATTACATATATGCATATTTATCTTTAGAAATTGATTAGATTATCAATAATTATCGTAAATTATCATCGTTACACGGTTGTTCTCTCAGGTTAAACTTGTTTGATCTTTCTTTTCTCTCTTTCTCTCTCTATTTTTTGGTATAAATAATTACAGATCGAAATAAATTTCTTTTTTCCATTTGTTTTTTTTCTGTAAATGGTAAAGGAACGATATACCAAATATTTATAGAAAAATATTTATCTTTATCCAAAGATTAGATTATCGGTAATAATGTTCTTCAATTATCGTACACGAAATGCTTAAAATAAACCACCTCCACGTTTGTTTTAATTTTTGTTCATATTTTTTAAATATAAATAGTTATAAATATTTGTTATATTTTTTTTAATGTTACGAAAGATGACAAGAATGACGTAGAAACATTTAAATAAAAATATCTATTTCTTTCCTCTCCGCCAAAAATTAAATCATCGATGATGGATTTTAGAATTATTCGTACACATTCCTTAAACTAAACTTCTTTTATTATTATTATTTTAAATATAAATAGTGGTCAATTTTTTCTATTAATATTTACTTCATTTATTTATTTATCATTTTTTATCGTTTAGTAAAGAATTGATTTACGGGTGGGGAGTTATACGTAGGACACAGACATAGTCATAGAGACATACACGCAAGAAGGAATCCTTTGACTAGGGTGGTTTAAATAGCCGGAACGTTCTGTAAATATCAGGATATATTTAACGTTTCACGGAGTTCGTTCGCATCGTTGCTAAATGAAGCACTCTGTATGTGTATGTGTGTGTGTATATATATATATATGTTATAACCTAACATCGAGAGATGACAGATTTTTATAACACTCGATTACTTTCACCCAGTATAGTTAGGGATGGAATCCACTAATAAAGTCATAATATCCACAACACACACAATCACACACCTTGATGAAATAAAGAAATAATGAAAGAAACGAAGACAAAAATAATTAAGAAAAAAATATGAGAGCCATAACGAAAGGAAGAAGAAAAAAATGTAATATTAATAAGTAACCACGTATGTAATTCTTCGTTATCGTTCTTCAAGGGTCTTGAATAGGGTGGAGGGGAGTTGGGGGAGTTGGAGGAGGGGGAGGGGGAGGAAATCCCCGGTCGGTAGGTACATGCTAATGCGAGTTTCTTCCGTTTATCGGTCTTTTCGATCACGAAGGAAGAAGGTGCATTTGATTACCCGTTTCTTTGCTAGAAGTTTTCAATCTGGCGTCGTTTCACCTCGACGAAGATTTATACCAACGAGCCGTTGGAATATTATTCTCGTTTTCCCTTTATACCCCTTCGTCCCTCTCCACCCTTCTCTCTTTTATTTTTACACATTCACGATACCAAATGATTTTTCTACCGTTTCATTAGAGAGATAATATTTCAGAAAGAGGCTTTAGCGTGTTAATAAGATTTCGACAAATTTTCTGCTCTTTTTAATGTCCGACTTGTTTATTATCTGTTTTTTTTTTTTTTTAAATGATGACTGTCTTGAAAGCTTGGTAAACAAGTAAAAAGTAAAATAAAAGAGAAAGAGAAAGTAAAAAAAAAAAAGGGAAAAGGTGGACGATGAGAAAGAAAAGGAGGAAGGGGTTTATGTAAGAACTCGACAATGGTGACAATGAGAGAAGAAGAGAAGGAGAGAGAGAGAGAGAGAGAGAGAGAGAGAGATGGTAAAAGGCCCTCGGGAGGCCAAGTTGAGTCACGGTTTACCTAGAAACATTGGTGCAGGTGTGCATCTCTCTCACGGGGACAGGTGTAATTTGGCAAACGGCACATCATCGTCGAGCGTGTCCTCTTTCCCCCGCAGAGACCCTGTGGAAACTTTCTGTCGAGGATTATGAGTATCTTTTTCTTGTCTTTATTTTTTCCCCTCTTTCTCTCTCTTCCTCTCTCTCTCTCTTTTTCTTTTT
The DNA here is from genome assembly GCA_023678845.1 of Mischocyttarus mexicanus. Lineage (NCBI taxonomy): Eukaryota > Metazoa > Arthropoda > Insecta > Hymenoptera > Vespidae > Mischocyttarus > Mischocyttarus mexicanus. Next base: position 2,832,327 of record JACGTP010000011.1, on the reverse strand, counting down.
TCTTGAAAATGAGATCAGAGGATAAAAACTAATCATAGTGAATGTCATCCTAGTCGTAGTCGTCGTATTTTTTTTTTTTATTATATTACGAGGACGAATCTTAGATTATAATAATGAATAATAGTTTATTGTATATACGCCTATGCCATATATGAGTCACGTTAAGAACATCGTGATCGTAAAAAGGTATATAGCTAATGGGATACATAATCGATAGCAGCGTAGTCGTGGAACGTTGACTCTTTTCTAGATCAAACATTCTCGATGACGGTCGAAAGGGGATCCGCTCGTGAATCACTGCCAAGAGAGAAGTGTTTACACGTTAGTTGAATACCACGAACTGACCGATGTAAACTTTCCTTATCTAATGTTTCAACTTTGGAACTCTCTCTTTCTCTCCCTCTCTCTCTCTCTCTTTATTTCTTTATTTATCCGGATAAGATCGTTTGGAAAAAAATATCTTAACGACGTTTATGGTTCACTCTTATAAATTGTTTCTCTCTCTCTCTCTCTCTCTCTCTCTCTCTCTTTTTTTCTCTTTTTTTCTCTTTTGATCGTCTCAACGTTTGGAATATCTCACACAAAAGCAAACTTGATTTGAACGTAACACTCGTATCTGGTATAATATTCGCAGCTCGTTATTAGGTACGATCCTTGGAATAAGATTGGGATTACTCATTAAATCGTTCACTACCAGACAAGATTTTCTTCAAGATTGAATCCTCCCCTATGTACCGACTTAATTCACCAGAATTCATTTAATCCCGCATTTGTCTTGAAGAAAAGTAATTGAAAGGATTCTAAAAAAGAAACTTTTAACGTTCGGTACCCATCCATTCATCCAACCCACCAGAAGTTAGATTATCTACAAGCAAATATTTGTCTTCCAATTTAATCTCTAAACCATTTGATACGTTAATTGCAATAACCTTTGACATCAGATTCCGATCATTCTTTAAGTATCTTCGTTTTAACATTGTCCCTTTAACTTTTCTTCCTTAAAGTTGGAATCTTGTGATTTCTATAAGACGCGTTACTAGTCCTCCCCCTCCCCTCCCAACCCTTCCTCGACCGAGCCGTCATCCGTGTTCACGGCTCGTCGAAAATAATAGCCACTTGGACAAATCAAACATTAAGCTATAAATAATGAAATTAGTGCTGCCTGTCCGAATGCAGAGCACGTGACCTCGCGAACCTCGCCAAGTGTCTGTATATTCCGTAGAGAGTCAGCAGTCGTCGTGGGTTCAACCGACCTACCTGCGGCTCGCACACTATCAGGATACCATCAGTGATTCTCAACTGAAATAATCTAATAATGCAGATCTCAATCTTTGAAACATTGTTTTATCACTCTTCTTAAACCACCGTCATCTTTTTATAAAAAATGGAATCGTCCGAAAATTCTATCTTTCTTTTTATTAACCCTAATCTCTCTTCATTTCTAATCTTCTCGCGTACTTTAAATTTTTTCCCCGACATTATTTAACTCTTTGAAAATTTTTCAATTCGCGCCTTCTCCGATACTTGTCATTTTGTTATTAGTCGAGTACGAACGTTGTTACGTCATTGCTAACTTGCATAATGATACCTACCAGTTATCGTAAATTCGTTTATTTTTCATGAGTCTCGAAAAATTACCCTACATCATTCTCGTTGCATAATTCATTATTTATGATATACACATTTTTTTTTTGTTTTCTACTTATTTTTCACTTCTTCAGAATAAAGCAGAATATTTAATTTTTTTTCTTCTTCAGATTAATATATATGTATTAATATCGTTATAGATGAGAACCGCGAATGATTTGCCAGTGGAAGCAGTTCGTTCGCGTTGGAGTTGGCTCGGCTGGTCTTCTCTCTTTCTTCATCCCTCTTCTCCTCTCTATACTCACTCCTTTCAACCCTCTCTCTCTCTCCCTCTCTCTCTCTCTCTCTCTCTCTCTCCCTCTCACACTCGTTTCGCGTCCGCGGATCTCTCCGTGGTCCGTGTTCTCAAGGCCGCCTCCTCGAAACCTCCTCACCGCCCTCCCCCTTCCTTCTTCGTCTCTTCCTCCTTTGCCTCCTCTTCCTTATTCTCTCCTCGACTTACCCACCTCCCCGTTCGTCGCCTCTATCCTCACCTCGACCTACCTCTCCTTCGTGCGTGCCGCCACTACCACCACCACCACACCACCACCACACCACTACCACTATTACTTCTACTACTACACTACTATTACTACTACTACTACACTACTACTACTACTACACTACTACTACTACTAATACTAATACTACATTACCATCAATACTACCACCACCAACACCAACACCAACGTTGCGACTCTTCTCAACCATCTCTCGGCTTCTGTGAGAACTTGGCGCGACGACGCGCCTCTTCCTCCTCCTCCTCCTCCTTCACTTCTTCCTCCACCTCTTCTTCTCCTACCTTCAAACTTTCGAAACTCTTCGAACTCTCTGACTTGATTCCTCTGCTCAACTTCGCCACGAGTGGAGTGGAGAGTATCAGCGTCTTTCCCCGCGAGAAGAAATTGCGAGCCACCTTGCACACGAGCACACCCTCTCGAAAATGTCGTTTGACCAGTTCGTCTGCCAGTCCAGTCGTTGCTCTCTCTCTCTCTCTCTCGTTCTCTCTAACTCTCTTACTGACTCTCTCTTTTAACTTCTTCACAAGATCATCTGAGTCTTGTGTGTGATCTTCTCTTTTAGATCCAACCTTTGGGATTCCTTCAATAACGGCGATTAGCATGGAAGGAAAAAGACACTCGAGAGAGTTAATCGCCCTATTCGTATCTCTATTTTTTTTCCCCCTCTCTCTCTCTTTTTCTCTCCTAAATGTATTCTTCAAACAACTTGGGTCAACGGGCTTGAGGGAATATCGCGATACGCTTGTCTCGCGATTTGCATAAAAACGGAAGTCGCGTGCCGTGCCGGAGGAGAGTTTTGACAAGCGCTTATGTATACCCGCTGCGAGATCGGATTATCACCCGTCGATCTTCCCCTCCCATCCCGCCCCCTTTTCCCTCCTCTCACCTCCTCCTTACTCTCTTTCTTTATTATCAAAGTATTCTTTCTTTCTTTCTTTCTTTCTTTCTTTCTCTCGTTGGTTCCGGATCTTTGACCACATCAAGAAGAGATTAACTTCTTCCTCGTGTCCTTTCCGTCTGGCATGATTAAAAATACACGTCTATCAAGTTAGTATTCGTACATGACACGGTATACGTGTTGTTCGAATGGTGAAGTAAAGAAGAAGAAGAAGAAGAGAAGTAAAGAAGGAGGAGAACAAGTGGGATGGGGAGAGAGGAGGATAGATGGTTTTGCTTTATTTCTCTCTTTACCATGATCTTTTTCTTTCCGAAAGACGTATCCCGTTCACCTTGAAAGGTACGTCGCGTGCCTCAGCATTGCGTCCGACTACTACTCGCGGATTAAACCCTTCGAGAGTGAGAAAACCATCGAAAAGTCGTATACACCACCTGATCGTTCTGAAAAGTAAAAACAAAAAAATTATAAATATTTTATTATTGTTACCACCCTTCCCTTCGAGAAAACTATCGGATCAATAACTATGTGGTCGTTTATCTTTCGAATAGAATAGTACAAATTTTTTGATTATTATTAGATTCTTATTTAGATACAACATTATTGACGATAGAAAAAAATTTTGTTTTCTTTATTTCCATGTACGATACGTGATATTCAATTATGTATAAAAGTATTATTATTTTATTCGTAATAAATATTATTTTTGTTGAGTATTTTTTGTGAAATCTCGTGTCGTCGTCCACGTGATATTAGATTATACGTCGAGATCGAGTTATACGATGATATACGTGTCACGATTCGAGATTAATTTTATTTAAAAAAGTGTTCATTCTCGGGGTAAAAAGGATTTGCTTAATAAATAATAATAATATGAAAGATGATGATGATGATGATGATGATGACGACGACGACGACGACGACGACGATCGAATTCGTTCGCGGAAGTTTTTTTTTTTAGATCGAGTGAAAGGATATCGTCTTTGAAGGATTTACGTACGCCCCGTTATACCGTTTCATCACGATTATACACCCCCATCCTTTAACATTTCTCTTCTCTCTCTTTCTCCCCTTTTTTACCCCAGTCCTAGCCAAGGAAAAGAAACAGCTAGTGTGTAGTTGGGGTCGTCCAGTTGGTCGTGACGTCACCCCGTTCGGTCGTTTCCACCTCTTAAGCCGGATTTATTCGGCAGCTTTTATCCGCGATATCATTTGCCTGAGATAAATAAATACAAACGCTACTCTATTTCTTTCTTGTTTTGAACGAACGAGTTGTAAAAGGGGATGGATTCTCTATGTGTGTGTGTGTGTGTGAGTGTGCCTATGTATGCGTGTGTCGCTCTCCCTCATTCTGTTTTTTTCTTTTATATTTTTTTTCTTCTCTCGATACTTTCTCGAAAACTCGTCCAACTGGCGCACGGAGTTAAAAGACGTTTTGTCGTTGGCTGTACGTATTCGCGTGTGGGACGAGCGAACCATTTTGGAAACCAGTTCCGAGTTGGTCCAAGTAAGAAAGAGAGAGAAGAATGAAAAAAAGAGAAAAGATAAAGAAGAAGAAGAAGAAGAAGAAAGTGGTGGTGGTGGTGATGGTGGTGGTTGTGGTGGTGCGTGTCTCGGGGATCCGCGTGTTGCGTCTCGCTGTGATCACCTACCGAGAAATAATTCCTACGGCGTGTCTCGGGGTCATGGCAAAGTTGTACCACGAGTGGATGCTGTGGATGCTCTAACCTACATCTTCATTCTGCACTTTGCGCGCGACCTTCTTCTCCCTTCTAACTTCGTTGTGGACACCCAAGTTTAGTCTTCCTCCTTTCCTCCTCCTCTTCCTGCTCTTCCTCCTACTCTTTGAAGAAACGTTCCAAAGAAAATGTAATCTGATTAAGCTAGTAGTTTAGACGTACGCAAACTTAGTTAATTTTTATTTAAATTCTAATTAGAGTTTATCAAATCGTTGAATTCTTATTTCGGTAAAGGATTAAAATAATACTCTAACGTATCTTCGATTTCTTCATAATTTTAATCTTCGAAGTAAGAAATATCGATTCTCTATGTCGAAAGATTAGATTTAATCTTTGAACTCGTGAGGATGTATTATACCAACCAACAGATGCCATTTCTTAATCCTTTTTGTAATATTTGTCTATAGCTTTTTCTCTGACAACTATGATTGAATTTGTTTTAATTTTTTACTCCCACTATTTAAAGTTTGGATTTTTAATTAACAAAAGATCATTAAGACGATATTATTTTTTATACAAAATCTTTTATACAAAATAGTTTTGTCGCGTGAATAATGTTTCTGTTTCTCTGCTGATTAATTTTCTCGCAATGGTATAATCATTGGTGTTTTAGTATTTTTAGAGTAATTAAATATCAAACAATCGCTCAACTTAAATGAATCATTCTCTCGATAGACGTTATTTCAATCGGAATAATTTCAATGTTGACTTTCGAAGATATAAAATCAAGCAAAAAGAATCATTACTGATTTTACGTACCATTGTTTCCGACAACATACTTGTAAACGATCCAAACTTGATGATGATGGTGGTGGTGGTGGTGGTGGTGTCTGAGAAATTTGTCCGATCCGTTAAACTCTTTGCCAGCGACGAGACTAGGAGGACGGAAATATCCTCTTGACGGCGGGGTGCGTTAAACTCACCCAAACGACGAATGAATTCTCTTTTCGTCCTGAATATATTGCACTCAGCTTTTTATATCACAACGACGACGACCAAGACATTCCAACGTAAAGAGAGAGAGAGGGAGAGAGAGAGAGGGAGAGAGAGAGAGAGGGAGAGAGAGAGAGAGAGAGAGAGAATGATAGAGTTCATTTCATTCTTCAAACGTTATTTCTTTATTTTTCTATCTTCTTTTAATCCAATTAATCATGATCGATCGGTAATCATTCAAAACGACGATAAGAAAATATTACTCGCAGAATTAGTTGTCTTCGGTAAATATGACGACGATGACCTAGGGGGGAATATGATTGAAACGTTTGGACGATCGTAAAAATGTTACTTCGACGATTTGGAAACCCTCGTAAGCCTATGACAGAATACACATACACACATACATACATGTTTGTACGTATACGTGTATTTAGAAGAAATGTATCATTTTAATTATAATCTAACATTCTAATAATAAGAGAATATCTAAAAAGAATTAACAACGCTTGCTGTTTAAAAATATACCGAAACTATTATTATTCATTTATTTTTATACGATATTTTGTATCGATCAGAAATAACTCTATTCATTTTAATTCAAATACTTCAATTTGAAGTATCTTTTGCTGAACTATGCACGAAACTAACGGACATACCAATTTTTATTCACATATTTAAAATTGATCAATGAACTTCCATGTAAAATATAACCTTATATATATATTAGGTTTACCGGAAAGTTCTGTCCGATTTTGGAATAAAACTAATTACAAATTTACTTATTTTCTGTACAAAGTACAAATTTTTGTAAACAAAATGTATTTTTTAAATTATTTATTAAGTTCGTTATTTTATTTTTTAAGTAATTTAAGTTACTTTTGTACAAAATACAAATTATTCTTACCGTCAAATAAACATGTGTTTACATGTCGAAAATTGTTGTCATAGAAACAGACAGAACTTTCCGGTAGACCTAATATATATATATATACATTGTTCAATATTACCCATATCGAAACACATTAAGCCCATAAATAAGACACCACCAAGATGATTGAACCCTAATTACAAAGTTTCTATAATAAGAAGAAACAACACCACCACCACCTGTAGGTGTAAGGAAGTTCGAATTTTCGCGGGAAAATGTCTTCTATATTGCCGTGATGGAACACGGAAGGTATTTATCGGTGGCCTCGACGGAGGGATCTTCTTTATGTTCCTCCTTGCTATGTCGGGCTATGGATTCTCACGGGACGCGACGTGGCTTGAGAGAGAACATAGAAAGAGAGAGGGGTCGGGGGTGAAGCGAGGTGAGGTGAGTTAAGGTGAGGTGAAGTGAGACGAGGTGAGCTGAGGTTCTGCGAGGGGAGACAAAAAGGGGGAAGACAGAGAGAAAAAGAGAGAGAAGGAAGGGAAGGTGGGAAGGTGGTTCGGGAGGGCTAGGGGAGGGATAGGGGAGGACTCCTCTCCCGCAGGTTCCCACGTGTTTCCGACCGCAAGCCGCAGTTATAACGGCGCAGTCGCGGCTCGTCGAGGTCGTACTCAACGAAGAAGAGAAAAGAGTTTGGTGGTGGTGGTGGAGTCGGCGCGTCGCGATGCGCCGACTATGCGCCGAGACGATGCAACCGTGTCGAGAGTTCGTCGTCCTGCGCCCTTGCCTTGCAACACTACTCTCAGGAGTATTTCTCTTTGTCCCTCTCTCTCTTTCTCTCTCTTTCTCTCTCTCTCTTTTTCTCTTTCTTTCATTCTATTCCTATTTTATTTCCTCTTTCTGGACAAGCATCGATGCTACCTTACTTCCGGAAAAAACCCACGTGGATATATTTCTTCCAAACCAACTTAATCACCATGTTTTTTTATCACATCTCATAACTTCGTATTATGGAGGTCATCCCGTGTGACGGCCGGTTTTTTAAGCATCTTTTAGGAATGTTTTTTTGACGACTAATAAAAAGATAGAACTTTGAACTTTTTATGATATATTTATTAACATCTCAGTAGTGTTTTAAAAAAATTTTAGATATAATTCTTCGTAAGAATATAAGTTATACTATCTTGAAATAAAGGTTGTTGAGTGTTTCTATTATTCCGGTTGATTGGTTTATCTGACATCGAAAAATCAAACAACATTTTAATTTGTAAACCTGTCGCGGTAGAATGAATCTAAGATTATTAGATAATATGGAAAATTGAATAATTGATAAGCTTTTGAAAATTAATTTTATAATTTCATGATTTCTTTTCGATAATTTTGCCACGAAAATAATAAAACCGCTCGAAATTTCCAAATAATTCTATTCTCATCCTACGATTATATATGTGTCGAATTTACTATTAAAATTTCAAAGCGATTGGTCTAAACCATTTTTGAGATATCGTGGAGACAAATTACAAAAACACAGTTGTAAGAAAAACGTGTTTTTCTCACCTGCACTTCTGTAACTTTCCAACAACTTCGAATACTGGAAAATCATTTTACCAGCATATTTTAAACATGTTTAAGAATTTTAATTTATACAAACAAAAAAAATTCGATTTTTTTAATCCATCACACAGAGTGACATCCTTAATTGTTTGTTTATTATACTAATTTGTGTCATTCGTGATTGTTCTCTCGTAATTGAATTTGCTTTCCTAATTTTAATTTGATTAGTTAAATAAATGACACTTTTGATTTAGTTTCAATTATTTATCATTTCTTACGAGTTCTTAAAGTTCGTTCAACTCGCTGAATAATTTTCTTATCGTCCTATCTTATAACTTCGTTTTGAATTGTTCGTTAATATTAATTTGTATCAGATTCGTTATATATTTTCACATGATTTTATCTCTCGTAATTGATCTTATGTTAATCCTATATTTAACTTCATTAGTTTAACTTAATTACACTTTGACTTTGTTCCGAACCTTTTTTTTGTTGTTGTTGTTTTTGATCAAACTGATAATTTCATGCCACTCATAACGTTTTTATATATTGTTCTTTCTTAAACTAATCTTACAATTACAATACCAATCAACTTAATAAGCTAGATAAAATGATACTTTGATTTTATTTCAACCCTCTTTTTTTATTATCTTGGTATTCGTTTTAATCATCGATCTAATCAACGATTCATATATCATTTATAATGTTTTTCTTCTAATACTTTTATAAATAATATTTCTCCCTTTTTTAGTTTAATTTGCATTGATTAATTTCTTATCTAAATACTGACGTTTAATATACAACTTGTCAATGTTATGTCATATATGACGCATTACCGATAAAAGTTAATATTCTTTACCAAGCTGTCAGGTAATTCCTTATCTTTCTCTTTCTTCAGATAAAACACACGTAATTCTTAAGTTTTGTTTTCCTTACTTTCTTTTTTTACTTCTTTCTTTATTTCTTTCTTTCTTTCTTTCTTTCTTTCTTTCCCGCGTTAAAATGTTCAAACTTTCCTGATCGATCTACTAAATCTTGAGTTATCTCTTTTTTTCCCTTTTTTTTTCTGTTGCCCGAGATACCTCGATCAACCCTTCGGATCTTCCTTAATCTATCTCAGTGCATCCACCTCTACTAGAATGAATGATCTTCCTTGGGTTGTTGGCGAAGGGGTGGGGTTGGTTGGGTTAAGTGTGTTCGTGCGTACCCGCGTTCCTACCAAGGCCGGCCATTTCTTTCTCTCTTTCTCTCTCATTCTGGCTTCTTTTAACTCGTTCAGCTTGGATTCCCTTCACCCTGGATTTGCAAGGATACCAAATAATCCATGTAAAACCAATAAAAGAAGAAATAAAATGAGACTATCCTTTTATAATCGTAGGATTAAATAAGAAAACTGAGCAGATTATTATTTAACGCTAACTCTAACTAAAAAATAAAAATAAAAGTATACGCTTTTATAAATAAAATTACAATCCAACGTTGTTTGAAAAAAAATTCTTTACCTTTCCGGGTTATAACCATTTATCAATTTCCAAACAACAAATGATCGTGGTAAACATGGCACGATAAAAATAACAAAAAAAAAAACATTATTCATAATTCAATCCTAGTTTGAATGATACAATCCTACGGATATACTCGATCGTCGTTTAAAATTCCATGCTATGGTCAGTTAAAATGATCTCACCTCAAAAACCACGATCAGCAAAAATGCTTCAAAAATATATTTCCTCTTAACGTATTTGTTCATATTTTGACTCATTGCGGTAGAGGTAATACTTGATTTGCGTAAAACCATTACAAATTATTCAAGACGGACTAATGTTTGATAATAAAAAATATCATCGATACGTTGTAGTTTGCTTTCAATAATATTAATATAAATGAAAATTAATACTAATATAAATTTTAAAACGGTCTATATATTTAACTCTAACGGAAAGTTATGCCCGTTGCTATTTAATGTCCAATAATATTATTTAAATAAAGTTTATCGACGATAAGAAAAATGTCTATTTTGTTTTATTCGAAATTCGGACAGAACTTTCAGGTAGACCTAATAAATATACATGAAGTATTTATTGTACATTAAATTCATAGGTGGTAGTGGTGGTGGTATTAGATTATAATCAAAACTTCAATGTATAATAATATCTCAAAAAATAAAAAAAAAAATGTTAAAATGGTCGTAGTAAGATGATAGAATTAGTTGAACCCGTTAAGAACCAATGATTTAACTTACGATAAATTTTCCTTTTTTCGTGTTTTGCTTTCTTTGCAACAACCCGATTCATTATCTTCGACCGCAAAGCAGCCGGAAACTCGATGACGGGGCGCGACGTTATTTGCCTGCCTGCACGCGTAATCGGAGGGACGATAATACTACTGATTATGGGTAAACGTTATAATTTAATGGGCTCGTGTACTCTCTCTATCTCTCTCTCTTTCTCTCTCTTTCTCTCTCTTTCTTTCTTTTTCTCTTTTAAAGTACCTACATTTATAGATATTCGATAAAATCATGAAAGTCCTTGCTGGTTCTAACAGCAAATTCCCCTAATTTTTCTCAATTTTATGCAATAATAGTCTCAGTGTATTACATCTTCGATCTTTTTTCATGTGTAGTAATTGAAATCATCGTTGACCTTTTTTTTCCTTCTTCATATTTTTTTTTTCCTCGAGTTATCTGGGATTTTTTTTCCTTCTCTCTCTCTCTCTCTCCCTCTCTCTCTTTTTCTCTTTCTCTGTTATACACGCACAGTATATACGTGACGACAGGAAGAACGATAGAGAAAAACAGGACTTTGCGCAAACGATAAGGCCTACGTGTACGCGTAACAGCTCGCTATTGCGTTTCTTCATTTTCGAACTCTCCTTAGATGCTTGATTTGTATCATACGAAGAAACAAAAAATGTACTTCGTCGATGATCTAAACAATAATTCGATCAACGACAAAATTATGAGTTAACGTAAAAGTAGCTCGAACTGTCGCGTTTCCTCCCCAAGTATTCTAATTCTCAAAAGTTTAGAATTTTGATCACGAATTATTTTCGAATGCTCTCAAAACAAAAAATTGTTCAAATATTTCCGACCGTCATTCTTCTACGATTCTCTCTTCCTCTCTCTCTCTCTCTCTCTCTTTCGTAATATAAAAGATCGAGAAATTTATATCAGTTATCTTGAAAAAGAAACCAAAGTATTCGATATATTCATTTTGAACAAAACAAAAAAATAGTTAAATATGATAATTAATTGTAATATTAATTTTATATACATTTATGAATACAATTTTATTTGAAAAAAAAAAAAGAAAAAAATAATAAAATATTTCTGCGCTATACATCATACTTTTTCTCGAATAAAAGTTCACGCAATAGATGATTGAACTCGTATGCGAAATAGTACCAAAAGGAGAGTGAGTGAGGGAGGAAAGATGGGGGTCGAGGAAAGGAAAGGAAAGGAAAGGAGTGGAATGGGAAGGGATGGGGAGGAAAGGAGGGGGGAGTACGCGTATGTAAGGATATCGAAAATGATCCTTCCTCGTTGAAACAGCACGCGTAGCAGTACATCGTTGTCTCTCTATCCTATGTCGATATAGTTGAGAGTCTTGGGTGAAAGTTTTGCGTTGCGTCTACGCCCTTAATCCGGTGCTTGCTTTTATCTATGTGGTGTGTGTGTGTGTGTATGTGTGGGAGAGAAAGAGAAAGAGAGAAGGAAGAGAAGTTCTCTCGACACCGACAAAAGTTGTGTGCAGTTTCGCGCCAACTTTATACGTACGATTGTGTGTACGTATATGTATATGTGTACGTATATGTGCTCGTATGTGTATGTATATGTGTATATACTATACTTAAGTTCCGTATATACGTTTATAGATATGTTTCTATATGTAATATGTATATTGCGTAAGAAATTTGCCAACCTAACTTCAAAGTACTCGTACGATATTATGTTAGTTATAATAATGTAATATCAAGGATAAAGATTTTGTGAAGGTTCGAACTTAATGATAGGCTGAATTGCACTACTTCCCTCTTCCCCCCCTACCTCAACCTTATCTCAGTTTTTGTAACTGATGTAATAATCCCCTGTATAAGTTATTTTTCTTCTTTCACTTTTCGTATCTTCTACTACTTTTCTTCGTATTTGCATCTTTGACGTTTTAAACTAAATACAGAAGAACGCTCGTATTTAACGTTGAAGTATAGAACGATTGGTGTTTTTCTCTTTTTTTTTTTTTGTAGAAGAAAAAAATATTTAGAAAAGTAGAAAATCGATGTTAAATCTTAAACATGTGTTTAAGATTAGAATCTATTCAATCGACATATTATGCAAGTACGTTGAAATTACTTTTTGCGATTGGTTGAATTATCTTTCAGATTCACGGTTATAACGGTTGTAATAAAAGTTTCCATAAATAATTTTCTACATTAATGTTCTACGAAGTTTGTATGATAATTGTTGATAATAATCTCACATCGAAACTCTCTCTCGATATTATATCGATTCGATATCATTATTTCAGACCAAAGGAAAAATAAAAAATAACCAAATAACACTTCGATGATAAAGTTTAAGAATAGAAATTTGTAGAATATACCTTAAAAAGAGAAAAACAAAACACCCCCATTATTTTTACACGTGTTTATCGATTACAAATATGTGTATGTCTGTGTGTGTGTGTGTATTAATTCCATTGAATAATATTCTTCGAAGACTCTTGTTCATTTGGGTAGGGAGATTTTGATTGATGACCATGACCACCGATAAGCTAATTTACGAGGCATTGTTAGAACGGGTCCAGGGCTAACGCATGTATAAGATTCTGGTTCGGTATACACACATTTCACCTGCTACCTTTTTTCTTTTTTTTTTTCTATATTTTTTTTATTTCCTTTCGTCGTTTACGCCACGTGAATGAAATACGATTGATTAATAACTCCGTGAAACCTTTCCTCGTTACACATTCATACCACGCAGGATTAGATTTTAACGAATGTTAAGTTTATTACCTTTACGGGTAGCATAATTTTTGTTATCATTATTTAATAGTTAAGAAAAAATATATATATTAATATATAGTTTACCATATTTATATACATATTACGTAATATCATAATAATAATTATAATAATCTATATTATGATTATTTTATAATTAAATTTATATAATAATATATTATAATAATTAATAGAGTATAATATAAACAATTTTAAAGTCATGGATCATTTTAAATACGATAAACCACTTACACTGTTACAATACGTACATTAATTATATTTCTAAGGGACCCATAAATTTGTATGTAACATTTTCATTTTCCTTTCAAACGTTGTACTGTACTAATAATAAAAAAAAAATAAATATTAATACATAATTTACCATAATTATTTACATATTATAATACGTAATATTATAATAATAATAATCTATATTATGATTATATTATAGTTAAATTAATATAATAATATTAACAACTTTAAAGCCATGGACCATTTTAAATACGAAAAACCACTTACACCGTTAGAATACGCACATTAATTATATTTCTAAGGGAACCTGTAAATTTTTATGTAACATTTTTATTTTCCTTTCAAACGTTATACTATACGAATAACAATCTTAAAAGAATGAAAATATATCTTTTTCAAAATTATCTAAGAAAGATAAATCGTTATTATTATTTATTTTCATGTACTTTTAAATAGATTATTAAACATATAACTCGAAATAGAGTTTTGTTTCACGTATTTGTTGTGAATTTGCATATGAGATAAAAATCATAACTACAAATTCTAATCTTTTATTTTCTCTTTCTAGTTTTTTCTTTCTTCTTTCTTTCTCTTTCTGGTTAGTCAAGGAACGTGTCCTCGTATCTTCTGACGCACGGTTTGTACGCGAACATAACACGCACGTAGCACAAGTAGCAGGAGGTGTAGAGGGGGGAGAAGGATGAGGTGTAATGACATAACCTTTTGTCAACCGATTAACCCTTGATCTCACGATACGACGAGCTCTGTCACGATCTGGGAAACACCTGATGTTAAATATTTTCCTACGTCAGTTTTAATCTATCTCTATCTCATTATTTTTCATTTTGGTTATTGTTCATTTGTCAAGTTAGATTTTCTGATGTAATCAGCAGAGAGACATACAAAGGTTAAGATGAAACAACTACTTATGCAATTTTATAAACTTCTATCATTTTTCTCCTATATTTATTTTCTTTTTTTTTTCTTTTTTGATCTCTCTGTTTTCTTACCCATCTTTTAATTCATCAATTCGCACGTCCATTAAATTTTTATTTTCTTCTTCTTTTTCTTCTTCTTCTTCCTTGTTTTTCTCAAAACTATTAAAATAATTTATAAAGATAACCTTTTAGCACGAGATTATAAAAAATGTCTTATCTATTAATCTATTGAGGATTTATCCATACGATTTTTATAATATACTCGAAGTATATAAAATAATAATAATATTGTAATAATTGTTATAGTATCTTCGATCCTCCCGATGTTTTATTATTCATCGTATTTAAATGCAATCGTTTACTCTCTCGATGCGTGATTTTTTTCTTCTTTCCGATGTAAAACAAAAAAATATTAATTATCATTAGTAAATTAATCGTTCGATAATGTTTTCGAATTGTCGCCCAGGTGTGTCGAATACGAGGGGGCAAAAAGAAATAACTTTTGAAGGTAATAAGAGCGTTCGAAAAGTTCTGATTAAAAACTAAAAAAAAATATGATAAATGACACGGCCAAACTAGTACTATCGAATATTCATACTTTTCATATCTTTGTAAATATATTTGAATGGTTAAAGAATGAAATAAAAAATTAACGCGTAAAAAAAATTGATATTTACATTTGGTTGATGGAAATAAAATGTCGGATTTTCCCATTAAACTGTCGCCAAAAATCAGACATTTTTTTCCCACCAACCCAATATTATTTTTCTTATTAATGAAAATATATAAGTATTACTGGGTTTTTTTTTTGGTTAAATATTGTTTTATATCTCGATAAACAGTAGATCGATAAAGGAAGCTCAGAAAAGGATCGAAAGTCGATTATGTGAGAACGATTCGACCTCGAATCGAATTCAAATTACGCTTCCTGGCTTCTCTCTCTCTCTCTTGTTTCTCCCTCTCTTCTTTCTTTCTCTCTCTTTCAGCTTCCCTGTGCGGCGGCTCTCTGCGGTCACGGAATACCACCCTTGGTATCGGGATTACACGGTAGTGCCCTGTTAATAGTTGGTTACGTCTTTATCCTCAAAAATTGCTCAGTGTACCCACAACTCGCGATATCCAGCCACGCGCCGATAAAATATTCTCGACGTGTTTATGTTTCATCTCTCACTCCATCTGTCTACCGGATTTCAGTCAAAAT
The DNA here is from genome assembly GCA_023678845.1 of Mischocyttarus mexicanus. Lineage (NCBI taxonomy): Eukaryota > Metazoa > Arthropoda > Insecta > Hymenoptera > Vespidae > Mischocyttarus > Mischocyttarus mexicanus. Next base: position 2,816,796 of record JACGTP010000011.1, on the reverse strand, counting down.
CTTTTTCTTCAAAATTTTTTTTATCAATCTCGTTAACAATTGTCGATGTTAGTTACGGTATATACGTGTACGTGTATATATATATTCGGTTGGTAGAAAAATAATGTCGGATATTCCCATTGAATTGTGACCAAAAATCCGACATTTTTTTTCCACCTACCCAATATATGAGATAAATCGATCGATAATTATTGCGACATGCATTTTTTTTTTATGGAATGATGAATAGGAATGTGATATATATATTAGGTCTACCAGAAAGTTTCGTCCGATTTTGGAATAAAACAAAATACAAATTTTTTTTACCGTTAAATAAATATGTGCTTACGTATCGAAAATTGTGATCATAGAAACGGACAGAACTTTCCGGTAGACCTAATATATATATACATTGTTCAATATTACCCATATCGAAACACATTAAACCCATAAATAAGACACCACCAAGATGATTGAACCCTAATTACAAAGTTTCTATAATAAGAAGGACAGAACTTTCCGGTAGATCTAATACTTTGAGAATAATCGAAATACTTTAAATGATTGTTAATTAATCGATAGAAATGTATATTGTATTTTAAAAACAATGAGTATAAGTTAGACTCACCGTTATCTTCGAAATCCCACGTTAGACTGTCTCATTGTCTTCTATGAAGGTTCTTTTATTGAATGATGTTTATATGTCTTTTAGAAGGGGAAACTTCTATTTATGCCGAATATTATATGTGTTATGTATATGTAGCCTCTTCTAAAAGTCATATAAACAACTTTCAATAAAAAAACCTTCAAAGAGAACAATATGCTAGTCTAACGGTGGATTTCGAAGAGGAAGGTACGTCGAATTTATTCTTCCTGCTACTAAACTACAATATACATTTCTTTCGATTAATTAACAATCGATTAAGGTAAATATCATATATTATTAATTTTATCAATTGTTTAAACTAACAATTACACATTTTTTTGTAAATTTTTACACATTTAACTTGACCAACCATTACTTTTATATATTTTTTTTATATTTTGCATCCAATAAAATATCCGATCGAAATTAGTTAATATTCGGAAATATATTAATACGTGTATTATTATTTGTTTTTTTTTAAACGTACTTTATATTATTTGTATTTTAATGGATATTTAATTGATTACGATACTAAAAAGAAATACATTTAAATAATAGAAAAAACCAATAATGACCAGTTGTTAGATACTAAAAAAAAGTGGGAGGGAGAAGACACAACATTGCATATATGAATCAATTGATTATTTTTTTTATATAGTACGTTTATTTAAATCATTCCAATGTTTCTACTTTATATTCGAGAATATAAAACAATCTTGATCGTGCATATAACAATTTGATTTTCATTCGTAGACGAATTTTATCCGAATAATCCGTCTTATTGCCACTAAAAAGCGTTTACGCGACACTTTAACAAGGACGATAAAGTAACACCAAGGTACAGTCATTGATAAAAAGGGCTGTGTTGGTTATAAGTCGTAGGGAAAAGCGTCAGTAGTGGACTATTATGGGTATCAACGTGATTTTCTTGATACTTTAGTCATAGTAAAGAGATTTCGTATGATAAGATAGATCTCAGTTGAAGAAAGACCTTAAAACGAGAAGAAGAAGAAGAAGGAAGAGGAGGAGAAGAAGAAGAAAACGAAAACGAAAACGAACGAGGAGGATGAGGAAACATTCCTAAGTTCGAATTTATGTCACTCGTTTAATTTGCCTGTTGAGTTGTTGTTTTTTGAGTAGAAAGACATCCTATGATAGTAAAGTTAGAGTCTCATCAAAGACACTAGCTAAACATATATTTGAACATTTTCTTCTTCTACTACTTCTTCTTCTTCTTCTTCTTCTTCTTCTCAAAGTATTCTCCCTTCTTTGACACAGAATGATACATATAGGACATATATAGATCAGGAGTATATATTATATACATAGGTGGTGTATACACGTAGCAGAAGCGGGAGCACTGGTATGGCGTTCCGTATAGGAGGTTTACCTATATTTAGACCGATAAAAATACCATCGCGCCTCCCGCATGACGGCCTCCTGGCCCGCCATTCCCGATTTAAACTTATACCAACTCCCTACCGACACACAGTGGACTCTCAAAAGTTTTCTTCTCTCTACTTCAGTCTTCATCGTCTTCATCGTCTTTATCGTTTTCTTCTTCTTCTTCTACTTCTACCTCTGCTTCCTCTTCTTCTGCTTCTGCTTCGGCTTCTTCGTTGCTACTGTTTCTGATACTTGTCTCTCTGATGATACTTCTCGTTCTCTGCTTTTGCTGGTACACTCTGCTTACTGCAAAGTCACACCTCGGTGACCGTAAATTTGTAGAAAACAAATAGCTTCCTTCTACTCGATCGTCGTGAAACGATGATCAATTATTCGACCTCGTGAAGAAAGTTCCTTCAGAATTTCGGCAATGATATTATAACAGAATTTTCTTCGATCAAATATCCACTTTTTATTTTTTTTTTTTGGTGGAAGGATTTTGTTTGGAAAAGTTCATGCGTTTCTTTTTTAATTTATTTTTTTTTTATATAGATTTATGTATTGGGTTGGTGGAAAAAAAATGTCGGATTTTTGGCCACAATTCAATAGGGAAAGTCCGACATTAATTTTCCACCAACCCGACATTATGAAACATTATATTTTGTGATTTGGTATTAAATTTGTATAACGATCGATTTGATATTTATTATTTGAAGAATAAAAAAAAACCAAAGGGGAAATAATTGTTAATTGAAAATCGATCATTCGACGAGAGTCTATCGTTAATAACGACTCGTTTCAGCTTTAAATATACGACATTTTTAATAATAATTAATTTATGTTAGAAGACGCCAGTCGATAGTATAAAAATATGATTTCTATATTAGAATGTTAGATATGAACGGAGTTAGACGAGCGTGATAATAATTCTAAATAACAGTCGCTATTGATGTTGACGTCGTTCGAAAACAAGAAGGAAAATGAGACTAGAAAAATAATCAGTTTTCGAGATGGTGGTGCTGTACATAGTGTTCTCGAACAATGATCGTCTTTATACCAATGCATCGGCGATCTTCATCAATTAAGATTATCCGAGACGGAATGATCGTTGTATCGAAAGTTACTCTCATTTGAATCATTTAAAAATATACAAGAATTTTATTATTTTTCTATGGGGATTTTGTGTGTGTGTGTGTGTGTTGCATGTGCATGATTGACGTGAACATTGAATTTAGGGGGAATACGACATATGAGAGAGATAAAATTTATTGATTTTTTAAATTAAACAAAAACAAAACTAAAAAAAAAAAAATTATCGAACACAACATAATAAATTACATGGATTTGAAATTGCAATTTTTTTCTTTTTATTTCAAAATGTGGATACTATAATACGAACAAACACAAATACTCGTAGAGATGGGAATTATTTTATCCTTCAATTCATACGAAATATCGCGAGAGAGAAAAAAAAGAACGGCCATGCGTATAAAAAGAATAAAAAAAAAAAAAGGTAAAATCATTTAAAAGGAATGCATGATTCACGCGTAACGTCATTTATCAATTTTAGTTGTTAATTAAATCCAAATTCAAACGTTGCGAAAGCTGTCGTCGAGAGAACACTAGCAACAGAGTAACAGCAACAGCATGGTTCCATATACTCGGTGGTTACATTTTTACTACGAATTACATCATATTATCGCGAGACTCGTTCCCATTCTTCAAACGACCTTGACAAAAAAAACCACACCTAATGCGATTACAAATTAAAAAAAAAAAAAAGAGAAAAAATAAGAAAAGAATTTCGCTTAAAAAGAAACCTAAAAGAAGAAAAAAAAAAATAAAATAAAATGAATAAAAATTGTTCTCCAAGATTGCTATTGGATAGGAAAAAGAGGTGGGTGGGTATAGTGTCCCTTTAAAAAGAAAGATAAAAACTTCCAAGGGAATTCCATGACTCCGTCATCCTTCTTCTTCTTCTTCTTCTTTGGACTCGAGAAGGTTGGAAGGGCCCCTCCCTTCCCCGTTGGTGAAGAAAAACGACGTTGACGTTGTCGAGACGGTGTCAAACGTCGTACCGAAAGTTGTCATCGTTAGATAGACGTTAGACAAGTTTTCTAACGAGCCTCACAGTTCGAGAACGCGTTCTGGCTTAGAAACTATCGAGAGAAAGAAAGAAAGAGAGAGAGAGAGAGTGACGATGGAAGCGGGGTGGGGTGAGTGGGTGGAAGAGGAGGAGGAGGAGGAGGAGGAGGAGGAGGAAGGTGCCTTGAACATTTTTTTTTTCTTTTAATGGCGTTCCTCTAACCTAACGCATATTTTCTGGCTACCGTTGTCGTCATTTTCGTTGTTAATATTCTTATTATTATTATTAATATTATTATTATTAGTTTATTGGAAATAGAAGAATGTAGTTTTTGCAACGAATGATGATGATGATGATGATCATCATCAGTTCGTGAGTTGTTACTCGCTTCGAGATATATCGTACCTAATTCATATCTTAAAACGTGAATTCGAGAGTTAGTGTTCCCGATTTAAGAAGATAAGATTAGACATTCCTTTCACAGATAAGTAGGTCTTCTTTATTTATTTATTTATTTATTATTTACTTTTATAGGAACGATTGGTTAACTGCGATCGTGCTGCTGCTATTCTTTACGACTCTTATAACAATATTAGATTGTTAAATAATCTGTAGCCAGTATAATACGACAACAATAGTAAAACGTTTTATCTATTATCGAGTTTTTAAACGCGTTATCTAGTTTCCTTTTTTTTTTTTTCAATTATTTTTATTCAGTTTATACTTTCAGTCTGTTGTTAAGGAGGGGTGGTATATTAAAAAATGTTTACAAATATTCTATGCAAATATTATTTTTTAAGAAAAAGAAAAGAAAAAATGTGTTGTCATAGAATTCTGTTCGATTATCTGAAACAGAATTCTGATCAGGGCACACCTTTGTAATCGTTGATCTTAATCATCTGATTGATCTAAATTTTGATAACGTGTCCTATTGACATATTTGTGAATAAGACTAACCTTTTTTTTTATTTTTATTATTTTTTTCTTTAATTGTATTTTTTTTATCTTAAAATTATGAATTATTTGTTGAGTATTGAACATGGGTAAATCTGATGCATAAATTTGTAATTAACGTCAGAAAGAAGTAATATGTCCGATAATCCTAATTTAGATTTTCTTAAGAATCAAACATGTTTGAAAATCTTTATTTTTTAAATAAATTCTTTGTGTCTTAAAATTATTGATTATTTATTAAAAATCGATTATGAATAAATCTGATGCATAAATTTGTAATAAACATTATAAGGAGTTAATATGCCCGACAATCCTAATTTAGATTCCCTTACGAATCAACCATTTTTTAAATCCTTTTTTTTTTCAATAAATCTGATGCATAAATTTGTAATAAACGTTAGAAAGAGTTAATATGCCCGACAATTCTAATTTAGATTCCCTTACGAATCAAACATTTTCTAAAATCTTTTTTTTTTTCAATAAATTCTTTGTATCTAAAAATAGTAGAATAATTGTTAATAGTCGAATGGGGATTAAATCTGATGAATAAATTTGTGCTAAATGCGTTAGAGAAGGAGGAGTTTGATGTCTGAGTAATCCAAACATTCGAGCAAACTCGTTAGAGCTCGTACGTTGCTGCTTGGTTCTGCTAACAACAACGCGTCGTGCGATTACTCGCGAGCACGTCCTCGGCGTGTTCTTCGTTGCGCAATGATAACGATGACAAAGGCTCTGTGCGATGACAACAACAACGCGATAATAACGACGGTAACGAACGAAGCTTTTTCATAGAAAACTACTTCTAAAACGAGAGAGGAAGATACTTTACTACTCGAATTGAAACCTCGAGAGTTGTCTCTTAGTCGTCATCGGACACGCCATTGACTCGTAGTCGTAGTCGTCCTCGTCGTCTATTACATTTATCTTTAATCTTATTTTTTGTTTTTTCTTTTCTTCTATTTTTCTCTATCTTTATCTTTCTCTTATTCTATCATTAGTTGATTATATTGATCAATACTGGATGATCTTTAATTATCTCTAATTACAATGATAAATAACTCATATATAATAAATTAATCGTCAATAGAATGATTCTTTTATCAATTATATTTGAATAATTGTTTCATTAATTATGACAATGGTATTAATTGTATAAAAGTCCACAAAAATTATAGATAAATTAAAATTATCTATATATATGATTCATTTGTTATTTCAATTATTTACGTTATCAAATATATCTGCGATATCTTTGGAAAACATGAGGGGGAGTAGGAGGTGTGGCAAGGTGTTTCGTAGAAAAGTGATTGGTATCCTTAAAGGGGGGAGGGGGAGAGGGAATAATAAAAAAATAACAATAAAAATAAATCAATTATAACTTATTTTTTTTTTTTTAATTCAAACCACATTCGCGCAATTATCGATGCACAAAACCGGAATACATTTTCTCGGGAACAAACATATATATATTATTTAATAGTTAGAATTTGAAATCCTATTAGTGTATCACTCATCGGATGATTTCTCATCATCATCGTCATCATCGATAGAAAGAGATATAGATACAAAGTTAGTGATAGGAGGAAAGAAAGACAGAGAGTGAGTGTGAGTGAGAGAGAATTACAGAGAGGGGGTGGGTGGTAGAGAGAAGGAGAATTTGTCGTTGCGAGCTAGGGCAGGTTGATGGTTGCGTAATTAGACGAGGTTAGGCTAGGCGTTGGCTGGTATGGTGGGGGTATTCTCTAGCGAGTTACGCTCTTGCTATATACAGGCCTCTTTCGTCCACGATCATGGCTCGATACCCGTATGAGCCTCATCGTGCTTCGCTTCTCTATGCTTCTAAGCATATACATACACACACACACACACTTACATACATACATTCATATATACACACAAACACCCATATATACATTCATATATACACAAACGCACATACATACATACATATTATATGTGTATGTATATATCATGTATATATGTATAAGTATGTATATATAATCATGTATGTATATATATACATCTTGACGTATATTAGAAACGTGTAGGTGTGTATATGTTAGACTCATATATATATATATGTGTGTTGGCGCGCGCTTAAGAGTAACTCTCTCTCTCGTTCACGTTCGTTGTAATGGAGATACACGATTAGTATACTTATACAGAGGAAAGTACCTTATGTACTATTCTCTTTTCTCTTTTCTCTTTCTTTAGCAACATGGGATGGTATTGCGTAAACGATTGACCGACGTGCCGCTATTTTACGCGACATTTCGTCCTCCTCACCTATCTCTTTCTCTTCTTTTTTTGCTACTTCGTGACTGACGCGCGATGCAGATTTGTCAGTGACTCTTACGAACTAATACGAGATTTATTCTTCTTCTTCTTCTTCTTCTTCTTCCTCCTTTCTCTCTTTCTCTCTCTTTCTGTTTTTGTATGTGTGTATGTGTGTGTGTACGTTTGTAGGTAGATATGTCATTTACCGTTAGTTCGGTTGTCCTTATTTCAAAATGTCGTGTGTAACTCTTTTAAAAATGAACGATAACTCATACTTAAGAGATATTCGCGTTATCTTTCTTTAAGATGATATATTAACAGAATATTGAACTGTAGGTTTTTTTATTTTCTATAAATATATTCTATATTCTATTACTATAATTTGTTCTCTTTCTCTATCTCTTTCTCTCTACATTTTAATTACGAATGATTTATTTATAGATTTATAAATAATTCAACCTTTTTCTTAGATTGATAATAGAAAAATAAAATTATAAAGTAAACAAGATTTATTTACATACACGTAGAGTATTAATTTCCAAGTCTCTTAAGACGTTTACCGTACGATAATAATTAATTTCAATCACTATCATTTTTAATTGACTCAAACTGAATATTTTATATGCACATCATAGTCAATTGAAAACAATAAAATGTATCGAATAATCCGTATTATCTGACACTCTTATGCACATATTCGAATATATCAATATATGTATATATTATTAAATCTGTCCTATTTATATTAATGTATTGATAAATCATATACTGGATTATATGTTACTCGTATCGATTATACAAAAAAACATCTTCGCGACGAAGTGAATACTTTGTCGTTGTTATTGCAGACGATGGGCGGTTAGTAAAAGGTAGAAAGAGGAGGGGGTGGGCGGGGATTTAAGTTTTTAGCGCAAAAGAAAAAAGAAACTACACACGCGCGTGTTAGGATGAAATGGCGAACAGCTAAGCGCGATTACGTTAGTTGGTTACTTGCTGACTCGAGTTCTCGCGCTTATACTCGTTGCTGGAACACACGCGATTCTGGTCGAAGATTGCGTAAACGATTGACTGACGGACGTCCCGACCAATGGTATTTTTTTTCTAAACTCGGTCGTAGTATACTATATCTATCTCTTTCATGTTCGCGGAACATACGAGAAGCTAGGAAAAATACTACGTTCCTTCCTTCGTTCATTCGTTCGTTGGTTAGTTTGTTGGTTGGTCGGTTGGTTGGTTGGCTCGTTGGTTGGTTGGTTGGTTGGTTGGTTGGTTGGTTGGTTGGTTTATTGGTCTTTTGCTCTTCCATTTCGATTCTTATCATTATTGGTGTATGGATTCGCTAGGGTAAGCCAACGCGTATTTACTTCGAACGAGGTCATACTTTTATAAAAAATGTACGACTTTAGTCCGCTCGATAAAACGAGATTTATTTTCATGTTTTCCATTTTCAATCCGTCAATGTGAAATTTTCTTCTTTTAATATTCGATGAAAGAATAGACGAAGTGTATCTCTCTCTCTCTTTTTTTCATTCTCTTTCTGGTAATATTGTTTTTTTTATCTATCATTAAACCCTTTCGTTAAACTTCGTAATAAGGAATAAAAATTGGAGTTATTATTTTTGAAGTTATATGTAAATTCAAGTTCAACTAGAGAGAGCTTTAGGTTCTCATAGAAGAACTTAATTACATCAGCGAATATTCCTCTATAATTCTAAATCAAGCTTGTGATAGTATCCTAGTTGCTTTTGCATAATCACGATTCGTTTCATAATCCTTATCACGGTGCGTATCGAAAATTCATTACTCACTAATCCATCCATCCATCCATCCATCCATCCATCCACCCGTTCATTCGTTTGAATAATTTCAAAAGAATTATGAAAAATCAACAATTATGATTGAACAAAAAAAAGAAAAGAGAAAGAAAGAAAGGAGATATAAAAAATCTAGTAAGTATTCGCGATCAAATACCAGAGGACCCGTTTCTTCAACACAGCGTACAAGAGAATGTGAAAGTGTTTCTCGCGGCGGTCACTTATTGCGGTCGTTGTAAAATTTCCAAGCATTTATCACCGTCAGACCATCATGAGAGTTATATATGTATACACACGTTTAACTATGTGTATACGTGTATATAATATTTATGTGTGTATGTCCAAAAGAACAAAACATTTCGTAGGAGACCACGTGAGGAAGAGAGAATGTGAGAAGTTGTAGAAAAGGGGTTAGAAAGAGAATGAAAGAAAGAAAAAGAGAGAGTGAGAGTGAGAATATGTGAGTGTATGTGTGTGTGTGTGAGAGAGAGAGTGAGTGAGAGGAATATCTAGATGAATGTGGACGGTCGTGTTTACGAGCTCTTTAGGCAGGTTCAACCTGGATTTGGTGGTAGTGGTGAGCTCGCATCATCGTACAAGTGTGGTTCGCGTACAAGCCTCGATTATTTTTGGATTCGCTCGGCCGTACCGAACGATTATTCCTTCGTTAAATCATAACTCGCCTACCAAGATTTCGAGGAAGTCCACGTTACATTACGAATGAACAGGAATAAAGATACTACCGATAGAGAATATTCGACAGACCATTTTCTCAAATATCTAAATCAACTAACGTGAATTAATTTTGTTCTTTGCAGAGAATCAATACGATTTTTAAATATTCCAATTTTTTTTATGTCTTTATTATTTAAAAAAAAAAAGAAATATCCTTCCGTATTTTAAAAATCGTTAGTGAATGATTTATCTCGAAACTTTGTTTCTTAATTATATTATCCCTTTTATTTATTTCGTAGAATGATAGAAATAATATTTAAATTAAATATTATACTTTTTACAAAAATATCATTGTTGTTATTCTTCGTTTACGATTTAACGATGATCACAACGATTAATATTGTTTTATTTATTTATTATTAGTCGATCAAATTGATAGATATTAATTTACTGTCAATAATTCAAAATAAAAATATCATTTTTGTGCAACGAAAGAAGAACCGGTTACGGGTTGTTAAATAAGAAACGCATGTCGGGATTGTCGATAGGTTTTAGGTATTAAAAGAAATTTCGTTTTTCTACGATATTTTCGCGTCTCATTCAATAGACCCCTGAGAGAAGACCATCTTAGCGAATCTCAATGGGATACTAATTAACGTGACGTACCAAGTTGTCACATCTTATTCACTCCTTTAGTAGAAGAATTTTCCCCCTAACGACACGAGTAACTTAAACGCATGTACGGAAAAGTTTTATTTCGTATATGGAAACTGGAAAAAAAAAAGTTGTCTTCTTAATCATCGACGAAGAAGGAGAAAGAAGAAGAAGAAGAAGAAAAAAAAAGAAAAAATATAGAAAAATCCACATCCGATTGGAAAATTTTATCATAAAAATGTCTGAATAGGAAGATGAGAAGGAGGAAAAAGATGAGGATAAGGTTGAGGTTGAGGTTGAGGATGAAGCTAAGGATGAGGATGAGAGGTTCGTTCGTGTAACGCAATGTCCTCAGATCGTTTAATCTTCATCGGTTGTCACCTTTCAACGATCATTCCTCTCATGCAATCCTGTCACTCTCAGCTTATCCCCCCATCAACTTGGCCGGTCATAATCGATTCTCTAATACGAGTTTTGCATCCTTGGAATTCCGTAGCAGCCAAGTGAAATTATTCATCCTTAGTCTATCCATGTAAAGATCAAACGACGTGAAGTTAACAGGTGTTTCAACGTGAGACTTCTTGATACACGTTCTCGTAGAAATAACCAACCAAGCAAGCAAGCAAGTAAGCAAGCAAGTAAGCATGCAAGCAAACATGCAAGAAAGAAAGAGAAAGAGAAAGAGAAAGAGTGAAAACAAAGAGTGGGAAGTGGAAGGGAATACTTGCTTGTTTCGCTTATCAAGCTTCTGGACTCTGGTGAGTTAGCCTAACACGTAAGTCCTCGACGTAGGATCTTTATCTTCCATTCTCGGTTACGCACTTCATACGCGTCTTCAAGGAGGAGGAAAAGGAAAGAGGTTGTGTAGTATATTCTCCTATCTCTCTCTCTCTCTCTCTCTCTTTCTTTCTCATTGAGAGTATTCTCGTTAAAGAGTAAGTAAGATAGACGAAGGAACGGTTAGGTTAGTGGTGCCACGTGCCTCGCGGCACGATATTGTGACGGTACTCCTCCTATCGTTTTATTCGTCCTTTACCTTTTCTCGAGGAAACGTTCCTGGCGTGTAAAAGAGGACGACACCTCGTCTCACCTTAACGGATCGAGCTTCTCCACGCTTGTCATGGCTCGGTTGTCTAACCGCGGATAATCTCAACCGGGGGATGGATACCATGTATGATCCTCCGCAATCTTCCTTTTCTTACACATACGCATATATATATATATATGTGTGTGTGTGTATATATACACACATGCCATGTCCGGTCGATCTTCATTGTTCTACGTACACTTTTTTTCTGTTCTTTTTTTATTTCTTTTTTTTTTTTTTTATTCAACGATGAGAAGAAGCCTATCCTCCAACCCGTCCTATTCGTTCTTCTTTTAAACGCCTACGGCAAGATTCCGTCCTCCTTTTTCACCCGCGTTTCTTCGGCTACTTCGTCTGCCACGTGAATATACACGCGCGGACATCGGTGATATTTCTTACCGTCCAATACGATGTGTGTTTTTTTATTTTTTTTTATTTTTTTTTATTTTTTTTAAGATGATTCTTCGTGGTATCGTTAGTTTTTTTTTCTCACATTAGTATTTTATTTGGAGTCGAATTTAATTTTATAGATTTTTTTGTCCGGTTTTTGTTTCAACCTTTATCACCCTGTGGGATTTTTTTTTATCGGCTACTCTTTGTCTATGCAAATACGCGTAACCTCGGTGATCTTTTTTTAATCTTCCTTATCTTTATAATTTATTTATTTATTTTTTTTTGAGGTTTGTTTGGAGTCGAATTTAACCTGTTAGATTTTTTCGTTCGGTTTATTCTTCAACCTTTATCACCCTGTGGTTTTTTTTCGGCTACTTAGTCTATGTAAATACGCGTAACCTCGGTGATCTTTTCTTAATCTTCCTTATCGTTAAAACTTTTTTTTTTCTTAAGGTTTGTTTGGAATCGAATTTAATTTTACGGATATTTTTTGTTCGATTTTTTCTTCAACCTTTATCACCCTGTGGGATTTTTTTTTTATCAGTTATTTTGTCTATGCAAATATACACGTAATTCCAGTGATGTTTTTTTAATCTTTCTTATCGTTATAATTTATTTTTTTCTTTTAGTTTTGTTCCTTTTTCTTTTTTTTTTTTTTTTCAATTTTAGTATTAATCTTTATATTAAAATACTTAAAAACACGTGTTATTAATTTGATTCGCAGTAATAAATTGATACATATTCTAGATTTGCACTTACAACGTGTTAAGAGATGATAATAAAGTCCCCTCTGGGTATATTTAACCATATTTCTTATGAAATAATTAATTCCAAGCAAAAACAAAACAAAAAGAGGACAGAAATTTTATAATTTTACTTGGTCTCTTACCGTTCTCGTACGTGTAATAAATTACACATACGCACACATACACACACAAATTTACTCATATATCTCGCAAAATAATTTTTAAATTAAAACCCGCCAATTGGTGGGGAATCCTCGTTGCGAAAAAGGTGTTGGAGTAATTAAAAAATGATTCTTGTCTTGACAACGATGCTTCCGTTTATAGAAAGAACCATACCCTCCACTCTTCTTTTTTTTTTTTCTTTTCTTTTAGTATTTGGAATGAAAAAAGGAATTTTTTTTTAAAGAAAGAAAAAAAGAAATGAAAACGCGTGTTCATTCTACGTCAACGTTTAAAACGTAACACAGACTGCGTACGTTGAGGTAGGAACTTTGGTGAGACCTTTCACAGGGTTAAACGAGTTAGCTGCTTTGCTTCGTGTCGTCGTTGAAATTACTATCGACTCTCTCTCTCTTTCTCTCTCTCTCGCTCTCTCTCTCTCTATTTCTCGCGAAAAGAGACTTTTAAAAAATTATGATAGCTTTTAGAAGAGCACGAATGGGTTAGGGCCGCGTAAATGCACCGGACGCTTAATGAGTAAATTTTACTTGATTTTTTATTTTTTATTTATTATTACTTTTTGTTTACTTTTTTTTTGTTAACGTTTAACCATCCAGCCGTCGTTAATTCAACGTAATATTAAAAGTAATATTATCTTATGTTGTATTATTTGATTATTATTCTTGAATAATATAATCTCGCGAACCACAACAACCATACGCAAATCGATATAAAACCTGTAACGATACATAACAAAAAAAAGAAATAAAATTACACCAATCTATGATACGAAATCGAACATTTAGATATTACTGTAATTTACAAAGTAAGAATTGATTAATTTCTAATCAATGTGTAGAAAATACGAATAAAATGTGTAACAAGTTTAACCTCCTCGTCGAAGAGTTGCGTTATCGAATATTCTCGGAAGAACGAACGCGAGTGTTGAAGTGTCAAAATCACTATAAAGATAAGGGAAGATAACGGATCATGTTGTCTGATTATCGTCAAAGTATATTACTGCGATGAGCAAATCTAAACGATCGCTGATAAGTAGTCGCGGTTCTTGTAGGGTACCTGAAATATATAAATACATTATCACACGTATACACACACAGACAACACACACATACTACTACACTAACTCGTATTATATATTCTACGATTGTCTCTCGGACGGGCGCGTGGTTTTAGACGACTACTTGGTTCATCGGTAAATTTAGCGTCTTCCTTTCGAAAGATAGATAGAAATGCAAAACAACAGAGAATGAGAAAGAAAGAGAAGAAAGAAAAGAAAGAGAGAAAGAGAAAGAAAGAAAGAGAGAGAACGAGTCCGATATTTGAATGCATAAACGGCAGAAATTATGCTAATTCGTTGGAATAGTTCGCCCGTTAAAAGAAAAAATAAAAGCAATAGAAACGAAGAAGGATTCCAAGTGAATTAATCGTTAGGTGAGGAAGAGGTTGGTGGTACAAGGGGACCGCTGAAAAAACAATCTTAAAATTTTCTGATATTTTTTTTTAATATACATCCATCTATATATAAATTTATTTTACTAATTATTAATTTAGGGAGTATTTTATTTATAATATATTGCGGTATGTACTCATTCAATTTTTCACAAATTGTGTTAAATGTGTTTATGTAAATATATATATATATTTTACAATAGTTAATCATTTCGTTAAAAAAAGATTTTTTATTTTCCCCAATTTGAAACTCTCGTTCAATTTCTATTCGTTAGTTAGGATAATATTTTATACGTATAATCGAAATAAATGGTACCCATGGTATTTATCATTCTATCAATTTTTCTCTCTGTCTCTCTGTCTCTCTCTCACGATTTTAACTTTTCATAATTTTTTTTATCTATATTTTTTTTCGTCCACTCGCACGCACGAATGAACGAATGAACGAACGAACGAACGAACGAACCAACCGAAGGCGCCTCCTCCATCTCCGGAACTTCCGGCAGGCGATTGATAGCAACGCGCTAGGCTTCGGTGGTGGGCCACGTGGACAAAATGTTCGTTTCTAAACTTGGATACTGCGCCATGCACGCTGTTTACACCCGCCTTCGGGACTTTTTGGGGCAACCGGGCTGCTGGGAAAAGATGTTCTCTCTCTCTCTCTCTCTCTCTTTCTCTTTCTTTCTTCATCGACTGCTGGAGATCACGTTGAGAAATCGTTTGGGAAGTTAGGGAGAACGAATTAGGATAACTAAAGGAGAGAAAGAGTAAGAAGAGTCTTGGCTAATTTCGTCTTCGCACGTGCGTGCAACGCGATCAGCAACAGGGACAGACTCTCTCTCTCTCTCTCTCTCTCTCTCTCTCTCTCTCTCTCTCTCTCACACACATACACACATACACGCATTTATGTACAGGTGTACATACACTCACCTACATTTCATCTCTCTCTTTCTCTTATTCTTTCTTATATACGCACACACATTTATATACAGGTACATACACTCACCCACATCTCATTTCTCTCTCTCTCTCTCTCTTTCTCTCTTTCTCTTTCTTTTCTCTCCTCACGTCTTACTGTTCACATCTTACGCAACTTATGTTAGTATGATATGTTACTAGTCAGTCCGAAATTCTCTTGCATTATTTCTCTACGAGCAAGAATACATTAAGGGGGGTCTTTCCCTCTCTCTCTCTCTCTCTCTCTTTCTCTCTCGTTTAGAAAGGATTCACGGACTGACATAATATTTGTCGAAACTTTTTGGCAAAATGTATTTTCTAGCAACGATAACAATCCGAATAATAATCGTTTTACCGGCGTTCTTCTTCTACGAATTCATTCTTCTCCTTCTTCTTCTTCTTCTTTTTCTTTTTTATTTGATCTCACTTTATCATCGAGATAAAAAGCAGGGAGGGAGAGGAGACGCGTGTTGGTTAGAAGAATCGTGCTCGTCGAAGTCTTCTTTTCCGTTCTCCTGAACTTTGAACTTTTGGAGAAAGAAAGAAGCCTTTAATTCCAAAAAAACAGGGAAACGTTCTATCGTTTTTCAATCATATTCTAAAAAAAAAAACTGGATAAAGTGTTTGATAAAGAAATAGAGAAAGAAAGAAAGAGAGAGAGAGAGAAGCAAAAAAAACACAAAACTTGATTTTCTCTGATTTTTTTTTTATCTCACCTGTGTTTCAAGAGTATAAAGTTGAGATGATCCGCGAATAACTAACGTTGAGTAAGATCAAAAAGGATATATTCTCTTCCCTTGTAAATCTCGTTTCTATTTGTGGGAGTTTCCTTTCTTTTTTTCTTTTTTTCGTTACACCAACTCACGAGTTCGTGGGGCAACTCGCGGTCGAGGCGAGAACCTCATTAATTTTCTATCGAATCTAAATGAGAGGATACGTGTACGAGAATCAAAGAAAAAACGGAATGGACAGAAGAGGGGCAGGAGAAGGAGGAGGAAGAAGAAGAAGAGAACGAACAAGGGGTGGGGTGATAGGTGAGTGGTGGGAGGTGAAGGGGGAATATAAGGGTTGGACGCGTTAATAATGTTGCGAGGGATTGGAAGGAGAAAAAGAAAAAGAGAGGAAGAGATAGTTAATGCAATCGCAGTAAACGATGAAGAAGAACCGAGTAGTAGGTTGCTGCACTCGAGGATGCATCGAACGAGAAAGAGCCGGAGAAAGATGAGAAGCTGGCGTGTGCATACCGATGGAACGTGTAGAAGGAGGAGGTGCAAGAGGAGGTGATGGAGGAGAAGGAAAAGGAGGGGTAGGGGAAGGAGAGGGAGGGTGGAAGGAGGATGATAGCTCGTGCAAGAATAAAGTTATGGAAGAGCCTGAAGCTCTCCTCCGGTGTTGCTAGAGAACGCAATGATGGCGGTAAAGTGAGAGAGAGAGAGAGTATGTGTGTGTGATTGTGTGTATGTGTGAGAGAGAGAGAGAGAGAATGAGTGAGTGTGTAGTGCTTCCTTTCTCATAATGCATGAAACGAAGCATCGAAGGATCGCAACAAGCATTTCTCTCTCTCTCTCTCTCTCTCACACACACACACACACACACACATACTCTGCCACCGTCTTCCGTTTCCCTCTAGTTTACTCCCGAAGAAACCCTTTGTATCTCTAATCGTCCATTTTCTCTCGGTCCTCAATCTTTGACCTCCCCCACCCTCCCTTTTGGACCTAATTTCAAAAATCATAACTTTTAAGTTAAACATCGCTGGATAGTAATAATGATTTTATTTTTTGCTAAGATTAAACATAATCAATTTTGAATATATAATTATGGTTATGAATAAATCGATGGAAATCATCATCATCATTATCATTGATTTTACTAGCGCACAATTACAAAAGGAAATTAAGCATAGAACTACGTGGTCCGTCCGTCTGTCAATCCATCTGTCAGTCCGGATACTCTCAGTGCGGTTTTGCATTTCAGTAGCGACAGAGACACACGGAGAGGCCTTGCCCTCTTTAAGGCAATTAACGACTCAATCGGGATCAGGCTGATTGAGCCTTTATAAGGGCCTGCGGTACGCGTGGCCGGACTCCACAATGCGCAGAATGTACTTGCCTGGCCGCATTTATTAACGCGGTGGCGTGAACCCAATTAAGGACGACCGAGGAAGTCGCGGGGATTCCTCATTCGTCGCGTCTTGTTCATTGCTTTCGCGCGCGCATACTCCACCACCTCCTCCTCCTCCTCCTCCTTCTTCTTCTTCTATCTCCTGACTCCTCCCTCTTCTAACTCTCGAGATTTTCTCTTTACGTTCGATCGCTCCTTTTTCCATCCTCTTCTCGTTTAGGTGACGGCTCTTCTTACCGGTATCAATTCAGGATTTAATAGGGCAATCGTTCTTATTCATTCAATCAAACAAACAAACAACACACTGCTTACCGAGAGTTTTTTTCCTTCTTTTATTTTTTCTTTTATTTGCATCGAAGAAATTTTGATTATTATTCTTCGAGTAAAACTTCGAGGGGGAAAATAATCGTTGCTGTTAGAAGAGGTCAGGACCCCAACTTGTCAAATAATTCGATTTATCGACGATACTAGGATGAGGAGGAGGATAATTTGATTTTGCGTTAGGGTCGGTCCAGGTTCCAAAATATTTTCTCGATCTTTTTTAAACGAATTCGTTTTTCTCCTTCTCCTTCTCCTCGACGTGTTTCCATACCGTTCGTAGTCACGGCTAGTGGTCTTTACTTTGCGCGTGGTCAGAGACAAGTGACGTTAATGTGCAATAAATTAGCAGCAACCTCCTCCCACGCACGCGACTTCTTTCTTTCTTTCTTCCTTTCTTTCTTCTCGAGAGAAGATTATTCTCTTCCACGTTTCTATTTGCTCTATCACGAAGACTCTATTCTTTTCCTTTCTCTTGTTTGCTGATTATAATCGATGCTAATTTTAGCGGTCCTATTCGAAATTCATTTTAGTAAACAAAACACGTTTGGATAATATTCACGATTTTTCGACAAATGTCATCCTTTTCTCTGTTTTTTTTTTATCGATTCATTTGAAAATCGTTCAGAATAATAAAACTTGGAATAACAGATTTACAGAATCTTTTCGTACAGGTGGATACACACATACACACACATACACATACAGAACATAGACAAAACGGTTAATCGAAGGTCTCTCCCACTCGTTTCGAAAAGTGACGTACGAGCTTTCCAGAGACACACGGCGGGACAACGATGGACCGTGACATTTGAAATTTATCGCCCCGTCATTTCCGTGTAAACAGTGCTAAAACGACTGGCAATAATAGTGTATTTCGTCCGTCGTCGTCTACTACTACGACGACCGAGTAACGACCTCGTTGGGTTGTTTAGTTTATCGTAACTTATTCTATCCTCGGTAAGTTCGTCATTTATTCCACGACTAAATATATTAAGCATTTTAACTATTTGCTAAACATATTTTAAATCGTAATAATATGATCCTCCACCACCCACCCACCACAACCATCTCTTCAAATCATTCATTCGAATAATTTAGGTTTTTTTTTTCCTAATATATGTGTCTCATCTTTCATACGTTCTTTTAAAGATTTATTAAAAATCTTATCGAATTGAAGGATCTGGTTGAGACAATTAGAAGATTAATTAAAGGATTAATAAAATCTGTGAATATTCGTTGAAGTTTCTTGAAAGAAATAGAAACTATAACTAGAATTTAGATGAACTAAGAACAATAATGAAAAGGGGATAAATGGTACGATTACTTTTTTGATCAATGCTGTTGCCTTTTCCGCTGGATCCGCGAGATTTATTTTTCTCATCTTCATCGGTCGTCATCGTCATCTTCTTCCTCATCCTCGTCGTTGTCTTCTTCGTCGTCGTCGTCGAGGTACGTCGGGAACCGGTTCCTTCTTCTAGCTCGTGTAACATCTTCGAGCTCAATAATCCCACGGCAATTTAGTACAAACAGATGTGTCACCGTTGTGTGACGTTTTAGTTGTTACCACGTCCTTATGCATCAGGAATCTACCTAAAGAACCTTCCCAGTCCACGTTCTTTGCCATTTTACCATCGAAGCACGTTCCTTTCAAATCCTGACTATGGTGCGACTCTTTAAAAAAAAAAAAAGGAGAAAAAACACACACCTCGAATACTTAAACTAGATTTCTTCTCTTTCTCTTTCTCTTTCTCTTTCTCTTTCTTACTCACTCACTCGCTCACTCGCTCTTTTTCACCTAAGAGCCTCTCCAATATAATTCTCAGCTTTTAACGAGACTACGATAAACCGACATTTTGGATTCTCTTGGGTACATTACACGTACGTTTATGTATGTATCTTGTATGCATTTGACGTTAGTTCATTTACCGAGGGATTCGATCCTGAAACACATCAGAAACCTACCTGTCCAGCTGTCCATCTACCTTCTGTTCGTCAGACAACTCGTGTCAAAGGTTGTTACATCGTACCGTATGCACATCCTACTACGTATTAAAACCTACGCGTTGTGTTGTTGTTGTTATTGTACGTCGTATCGAAAGATATCCCATCTAATATTTTCTTTTTTCCTCGACCGCGTTAACATTTCCAGTTGTTACTTTTCGTAATATCCTTACTACTACCAACTTTCGAAACGTCATAAAAATAATCCGTAAAAAAAAAATAAATAAAGTAAAAACGAAAATAAATCATATGAGGAAACAACGATCGAACGAGATGATACGAGAGATTGTAATATCAAAATTTGATAGTATTAGGTCTACCGGAAAGTTCTGTCCGTTTCTATGACAACAATTTTCGACACGTAAGGACATTTATTTAACGGTAAGAAAAATGTGTATTTTGTTTTATTTTAAAATCGGTCAGAACTTTTATATTGTTCAACTATTTTGTTTTATTAATAACAATTCTTGTGTGTATGTATCTCGTTTAAAAAAAATTGATTGAAAAGCACATTGTCATTATCACGTAATCGTCATTTGTTGTTTGTTCGATTGAAAGAAAAAAAAAACAAAACAAAATCATTTTCTCTTCCTATAACGATTTTCTTAAACGTCTTTCGTGATCTCATCGGAAGGGTGTACTCGTGCCGCTAATTGATAGCCCTCGGTTCGCAGAGGGCAGAGGTCAGGACACTGCAAGCGGTAACCAGACGGATCGCAAAGTCCACTTTTTTCTTCACTTTCTCTCTCTCTTTCTGTTAATCGTACGATCCGTGTCGATGCGCTCGACCAAAGTCGCAGTTATTCCTATCTTCACGGATAAACACGAACGCACGTACACACAGTCAACGACTTTATCGTTTCTTGTTAAGTTTCATTAATAATTTCATTTTTCGATTCCAGATCGATGGATCGATCGGATTGATCCAATCGGCGGTCGCAATTGATGCATTTAATTTTCATACTTTTGACTTTTCACTCTCTCTCTCTTTCTCTCACGCACACACAAACACACAACTCTTTAGGAATAATAATCGTAAGATCATCAAATGAGTTTTAAAGTGTCATGAGTAACACGGGGAAAGTTCGGTACGTGTAACGACTCCCGTGTTCCATAAATCTTAACAGTTATTTACTTGGGGTTGCGTAAACAAGTTGGAAAAGTCATCGGACTGTTGAGATATGCCACTCGAGAACTATCTCTACGCGGATTCCGCAAATCGTCTCTCCTTTTTCTCCGCGCTTCCTTTTTCTTTTTCATCCTCTTTTTTTAAAAATAAAAGCAAAAAAAAAATAGAAACCATTAACGAGAACTCCAACGCACATCTACCACCAACCAAGATTGGTATGAACTTTCGCGCGAAAGTAGCAACAACTCTAACGCAACAGTTTGGCATTAACCACCATCGGCAAAGCAAAGCATAGCAAAGCAAAGCAAAGCACGGCTCGTGATATTCTACGGAATCCTGATCAACAAGAACCATTTTAAAACCAGAGTATATGGTTGGAGAGAACGTGAGAAGTCACTGTCCTCTCTTTCATTCAGTTTTTCCAAGTAGACACGAACTATAAAACCAAACGATCAAGAGCAAGAGAGAAAGAAAGGGAAGAAGAAAGAAAGAAAGAAATATAGAAAGAGAGAGAGAGAGAGTTGCATGGTAGTTAAACTCGATCGAAAGTCCAAGAAGGGAATATAAACCTCAATCTCTCTGTTCATTCGTTCGTTCATTTCTTCGTTGGTTGGTTCGTTGATTCGTTTGTTTTCTTATATGTATACTTACACGTTCACTAAGCAAAAGTGAGATCGTAAGTTCAACGTTGTAAAGGACCTCCGGTGGTCCCTAATGGTAGCTCGTCGTCTAAACGCCAGGATTTCGTCATAGTGAACCTCACCGTTCACTTTTCCACCAATGGCCACTGCTCGAGTTTAACAGTACGAAAACTGGCTTATACGAATCTGTACATTCATCTTTGTACATGTTTTGTATGTATGTATGTATGTATGTATTTATTTACGTATCTATTTATCTGTGTGTGCATCGTACTCGCGCGAACACTTACCACGATTATGGTTATTTTATGAGTAAGTCTGATCAAGTTGATACTTAAATCATCTCGTTAAAAAAAAAAACCACTTTCTTCTTCTTCATTATTTTCATCTTGAAATAAACTTTACGTCGAACAACGTAATCATTTATTTATTTACGAATTGATAAATGAATTCGTTCGGTAACGATCAAGAAAAAAAAAGTCTTATTAAATCCTGATCGTAACGTTGATCTAAATTTAAGTCTCATCCAAATGAAGATTCTCTCTTTCTCTCTCTCTCTCTCTCTCTTTCTAATACGTTCTATCTTTGATAAGATATCGTGCAATTCGTCATAACTGTATATCGGTAACAATAAACGATTATGCATTAAGACGAATTGTTCTAGACTCGATAATGCGAGATATCATCTCCCTCCTACAATAATTTATCCGTAACACTTTGATAATTGTTAGATTTTAAAATTACATATGTATGTCTCGAAATTTGTCTTTCTCTACGTGCGAATTAAATTTTACCTTGGAACTTCGACGGCCATCTTAAGTCTTACATTTAATCGTCATCGTTGTCGTTAATGTTTGCAAAATGACGACGGCTACGATGAAGGAGAACGATTAGCGTGACTCGACGTTTTTACTCTTTTAAAAAATTCTCATACGAGAAGAAGAACAAGAAAAAGAAGAAAAAGAAAAAGAATAAAAACAAAGAGATATACATAGCAATGTATAGTCGGTATAGTAGGAAACGTTATTATCAAAGAAACAATAATCTCGAATGATTTTCAAATATAGAAACACATTACTTGCTTGATGTCTGTTCTTCCTTCATTGAATTTTTATTTTCGAATAAATCACAATACGTGCACGTGCTTCTAACGTTGTCTCGTTCTTTTCTATATAATTTTGGTTCTACTATGAAGGAAACATTGGTGAGTTTCGTATGTATTTCGTGTTTGTGTGTTGGCTATATAAAGACGTCCTCGAGGGTAAAGGGAATGAAGAGAAGAGAAGAGAAGAGAGAGGGAGGAGAGAGAGAGAGAGAGAGAGAAAGACTAGCATGACTCCCTGGCATTGATCGTGCTCTGCCACCCCATGAGCAGCCTCTAATAACACCCTCTTGCCACCCTCCTCCACCTCTTATACCACGCTACTACCCACTAGTACCAAGAGGGTTCTTTCTCTTGCCACCCTCTCTCCGACGTACACTCGCCCTTCGCGTAAATCCAATCCGAAAGAAGGAACGAACGAACGAACGAATGAACGAATGAACGAATGTACGAACGAACCGAATCGAAGAAAAGAAGTTCCATGTAGAAATGTAGATTTTCATCCAGCAAGGACAAAGAGATTCTTTTAGAATTGCGTCCAAGGTTGACGTCAGAGTTTCCATCAGATGGAAGGAATTAACGGAAGAGAGACACGGTAAAAATGAAGTTGTTGTTGCATCGAAATGTTGATTCTCTCATCATTCACAATGACGAGGATTATTCTTATTGAGAGAGAGAGAGAGAGAGAGAGAGAGAGAGTTGCATATCCAAGGTTACATCTGGAGTTGCATCACAGAACGAACGAACAAGTAGTACAAAAAATAGAAAAAAGAAATAAAAAATACCAGAGGTTGGATAGAAACGAAAAATTGTCTCATCCGTCAAGGACGTGAAAATACGCGTATGGTTGCGTCAGTAAGAATTAACGAACAGAAGTTTGCATGGAAAAGGCAAGGAATTCTGATAAACGCAAACGAGAAGGTTCGCGTAGGAGAAGATGATATTTCCTTGTGAGCCAGCTGGCCGGTCAGCTGATTCAAGAATGGTGTGGTGTGTTATGGTGTGTGTTGTGCAGTCCTCCGCATGGCATGCGCCGCGACGCGTCGCCCATTAGCCCCACGAACTAAAGCCATTAAACCCCCGTCGGCTTAATAACGGCCGAACCAACCCCCCACCCACCCGTTCCACCCACGAGAACGACCTGTTTGCAAATCCCGCGGATTCTCTTGGCCAACTTCCTTACTACTAAACTCTTACTGCTTACTCTCGTAGTACGTGATCAGGATTTTCTATACAACTTGTAGGAGTACTTGTTTAACAGTTTGTTGCTGCTGTTGTTGTTTATGTTGTTGTTGTTTTCTTTTATTTTTCTTTAAATTTACTTTTTCGATTACATCGAATCTTCGATTTCTTGTTTTTGTTAAGAGGGTAATCAACCCGTATGACTGCCGGTTTTTTTGAAGATTTTTTAGGAATTTTTTTGGACGATCAATAACAAAATAATAGTCTTTGAACTTCTTATGATATATTTTATAACATTTCCGTAGTGTGTTCAAAAATTTTTAGACATAAATCTCCATAAAAACATGAGTTGTAACATGTTGAAAAAAAGGTTGTCGAGTGTCTCCATGATACCAGTTGATTGGCTCTTATCTGACATAAAAAGATCAAACGGCATTTTAATTTGTAAACCTGTGACGATAGAATGAATCTAGGTTTATTAGAAAATATTGAAAATTGAATAATTGATAAGCTTTTGAAAATTAATTTAAAAATTTCATGGTTTTTTTCGATAACTTTGCTTTGAGAAAAATTGAACCGCTCCTCGGTTCAGTGATATACACTTGCTCTGCTAACAGCTGTAACTTTCCAACATTTTCGAATACTGGAAATTCATTTCACCAGCATATTCTAAACATGTGTAGGAATCAATTTATGCCCAAAAAAAAATTCGATTATATCAACCCATCATACGGGGTAACCCTCTTAAATTTCATCTTGACGATATATTGTTTTTTATCTTCTTTTTTTGAACAAACCTGGAGTACGTAATTTTTTGTTATTTTCATCACTTGCTTGAGTTTCTAATACTTTTCAAGACACTTACATTAATAAAAAATAATAACCTTTCTCGTCTATTTACTGACAAGATATTAAGGAAGTCAACATATCTGTAACAAGCAACGATTTAACAGATTTACAAGTTTGTTAACTAAATGGTAGAAAGTGTTCTATAAGTTGTTTTCCTTCTTTGGGATCACTTTCATATCGAGAGACAGATCTTTCACGGATCATGGATGGATAATACTAAGCGAGAAAATTGTACACTGTGAG
This sequence comes from Mischocyttarus mexicanus, assembly GCA_023678845.1. Lineage (NCBI taxonomy): Eukaryota > Metazoa > Arthropoda > Insecta > Hymenoptera > Vespidae > Mischocyttarus > Mischocyttarus mexicanus. Next base: position 2,791,921 of record JACGTP010000011.1, on the reverse strand, counting down.
CGTTCGCGACCTACCCGGTGCGGTGCCGTGCCACGAATTAATTAGTTCGACCGTGTGGGGTACATCTTGAATGAGAACTGGTAGAGAGAGACAGAGAAAGAGAGAGAGAAAGAGAGAGAGAAAGAGAGAGAGAATGAGTGCACGCGTTACTCACGCCAAGTTTATCGCACGCTGCTTGCTTTCGTCGTTGGACGTGTGTTTCACGTTAAATTACGTTGTCGTCGAGGATATTAACGCAATTTTATTTTATCTTAAATATATCTACACACACACACACATACACCGCGGTAAACTTACACACACAGATGCTCGTAAACACTCGTAGAAACATTGAGATCGTACAAAAATCAAGAATAAACAAAAACAATTCATTTTAGCAAACGTTCGTTCTTTTACCAAATTTTCTTTAAGCAAAAAATAAGAAGAAAGAGGGGGAGGAAAAAGTAAGGATAAATACTTATTTAGGTTTTACACGAATTCGTCTCGGTACTTTAAACATCTACTCGTGGAAATTTCGTATGTTAAATTGCCGGAACAAATCGGAGACACGTTAGACCATGTTTTCTCTCAACGATCTTGTTCCTTCGCCGAAAATTTGTCCGTCTCGCTTTCACTGGCCCCTACGTAAAGCATGCACAACAGTGGGTTACCCTTGCAACCCTTAAACTCGATCCACCCCTGCTGAATTCACCCTACAACGTGCGCACGTGTTCACCTAAAACGCGCTTGTCTGTGTATACGTACGTTTACTACTATACTATGTCGCGTATTTCTCTTAGTGTGTCTCTCTTTGTGTCTGTTTTTTTGTTACCCTGTATATATATACACGTATGTGTGTGTGTGTATATATATATATATATTTTCGCATCGTTGATTCTCCGGAGACGAGTAAGGGCAAGTTCCTTTTAACGCGATCGATCTCAGAAATACGAAATTCTTTTCTTACAGAAGAAGAAAAGTTACTTCAAATTGAATCCTCTTTTTCTTCTTCTTCTAATTCTCGCGTAATTATAAAAGATAAAGAAAAAGTCTTTTTTTTTTCAAATTTGTCATTGAACCATCATTGTCATATTGTCCATTTCTTTTTAAACAACGTAATCCACACACGTGGATGAAAAGTTTTGAAAAACACGTGGATAAGCTTGAGATAGAAAGTTTTGAGCCATTATACAACGGCTACGTATGCATATATATATTTTTTTTCTTTATTTCTTTATGATATATATACTCTTATATTTTTTTTTAAATAAATGATATAACGTGTTAGGTAATGATTGTATTTTATTTTATTTTCTTTCGTATTAAATTTGATTGAAGATTATTACTAATGGAGGAATGAAACGAATGATCTTTAAATTTGAAACTTGTCTATAGATTCATTTCTTCTTTTACATTCGTTAAAATCGAATAATTTTTATTAAACTATTTTAAAAGAAAGTAGACACAACATTGGCAATTAGAATCCGATAACAATTAATTATCGTTTATTAAAAGATCAACGATTGATATTGCAAAGGATATATAACTGGTATGTTTACTAGGCTTATACGTTGAAAAGAAAGATTAAAGTTGTATCGTTAATAGTTAGTCGTAATTACTTCGAGTAGGTCGTTAATCAACGATTAATGCCGGGTAATTAGTACGATCGTTAAGACACACTAGCTTTTGAATTGCCTGCGAATTTCTCTAGCGTTTAATATAAAAGTCAAAAAAGGACAAAATAAATAAAATTAAAGAAGGAAAGAAAGATTTGGTTTATCCTAAACGAGAAGATTTGTACGCACAAAAATTTTGTTGTCGAAATTCCCGAGAATTTTTATCGTTCGTTTCTTCATTTTTTTTCTCTCTATCATCTATTATTATTTTCATTAATGAACATTAAATTCTTTACGACTATCTGATAGTTAGGCATTGACATTTAATTATCAATCGTTTGCTTGACAATTAATTATTTCTATATTCTATATTCTCCTATTAATTTCTTAATAAAATCTCTGTAATAACAATAATAATAATAATAATAATAATAAACGACGTTCAACATTTTTATCGTAATTTCATTCTCCAAAGTTGAAAAGTTAAACACAGTTAAACACATTCTGAAAGTTCAAACTTTCAATTTAGAAAATCGAAACAATTTTTAATTCATCAAGTAAGATTCAAACAACTACACTAATCGTAATAAGGTTTACTTTTGCTTTTCTCTTGCTTCTTTTTCTTCATGTATATTTTGTAAGATAGAAAATAAAAATAAAAAAAAAATAAAAAAGTAGTCTTTCTTTTTTTCTCTCCAGGGAGAAAGGGAGAAGTAGTGGGTGGAGTAGGAGGTGCAGGGGGAGATTGTGAGGGGTGTTATATAAATATTCTATATACCGGAACCTCGCCGAGGTCAACCACGAAACAGAGAAAAGACTTTTCGATCGATTCCTCCTTGTGTTCATCCCTCGAATTCCAACTTTTTCTTTTTTTAATATTCTTTCATCCCCAATGTTCCTCTCCTTTTATATTTTCTATATTAATAATTACCTTTACGTATAATCCTATTTTTTTCTATAATAATAATTATTTCTTTTTATTATTTATTATTATTAAATGATATGTAATTTTAATACAGGACGTATTTGGTGATACGAATGACGAAAGAATGATTTTACACATTAAAAAATTATGTTCAAATATTTCGTACATCGCGGATGGTTTCCATTTCTTTCTTTTTGAGAAAAAATCGTATTTAAAATAAATTATTAGAAGGAAATATGTGATATAAAACGAACAATTTGTTTTGTTTACGTTCTTACATATCGTATCTGTCACTTTGTTGTTATGTTTACGGTTGGCCTTCACTCGAGCGACTAGTTTCTTTTACTTTAGTACGTGTCTAACCTTCTAATTGTAAACAAGGACGTTAATATAGTAGCTCTGTATCTCTCAGGTAACGATTTTCATATTATTTCAATTCATATAAAAGTATATTATATACAGAAAGAATGGATAGGTATAGAAATTAATTAATATGTCGATAATTATGACAGTTGTGGCGGAGTTGGGAGGGGGGGGGGGTTGTAAGGTACTAGGTAAGAAAAAAAATTATTTATACAAATTTATTTGACGATGATCTATTTTTTTAAAGATTACATTAAATCGTAATATTCATATTTCCAATTTTTTCGTTTAATTCATTGTCATAAATTACAGGGTACAATTGATTATGATTTTTTTTTCTTTACGATTACCATAAAATTTGACGATGAAAAAGAGTTTTTTTTTAGAAATGTACGATTTTCTCGAAAAAAGAAACGAATAAAATGTTTCTCAATTTTTACACGTATTGGGTTGGAAACTAAATGATTGCGGATTTCCTGTATAAGAAAACACGTTCTTTTGTTTTGTCAACATGTCCAAAGCATCTTACTTAAAAAAAAGAAAAAATCCACAATCATTCAGTTGCCAATCCAATAAAATCATCATTCGTTCCCAGATACATCCTGTTTAAATAAATTTAATACTTTTATGTTGAGAATATTTCTAGAAGTTAAGAAAAAAAATATATATATACAATATGTGCGGATGTGTGTCGATCGTATTGTTCATGAAAGGAACGTAAATAGAAATTTTCTTTAAAAAAAAAAATCGTTGATCCATGACAAAATGAATAATTCAATTGAGTTTTTTCTATTCATTTTTAATTTAAAAACAAAAAACATAGTAATTACAATCAATTAAAAGATACGTTTTTAAAGGATTGATTGAAAAAGGCTTTTTTCGGAGATAAAAATATTTTCCTTTGCGTTGAAATATCGCGGTAATTTGAGATTCGCGATTTCGTGTTTCACGCGACACACACTACTCAAACAAGGAAAGACACTGTACACACCTAACATGACCGATCGGTCTGATCTGACAGATCGTTACCTGTCCCCAGGAGGCATACTCCGTACTTCGGACAACCGGACTACAGGCTCTACGAACTGAACAAGAGGTTGCAACAACGTAACGACGTAAGTATTTCACTTTAAATCATTTTTTAATCATTTTTATTATTCAACTAACTTATAAGAATAACATCACATTTTCTTGTTTCTTGTTTTTGTAAATAATATTCCCAGTCATTAGAACTTGAAGTATTTAATAAGATCGATAATTAATACAGTCGCGAGATACTATTACTACCCTTGTTTCCCCTTCATCTATCGTTTTAATTTAGTTTCTAATAAATTATCGATTTATCGTTCAACTTAATTTTCCCCATTAATTTTCTGAGAATTACTTTTAACTTTATTTATCGAATTAGATATCGTGGACTTAATTCAATACAAATTTTGTCAATCGCAGCACACTTTCTCTCTTTCTCTTTCTCTTTAACCATGCGAAACAATCAAACTTACTTTTAACTTTTACAAATATATCATGACTAAAATAATAGCGAAAGTTTTACGAATGAAGTTAAATCGATCAGTAAAAAGAAAAAATAACGACGACAACGAAATTAACTTTGCATTAATAAAATTCTTACTGCGTTCTCTTGCAGTTACTCTTTCTCAATGTCGATTTTTCATACGCTTATCGAATATGGTCTTTCCTCCTTCTTCTCCTCCTCTTTCTTCTTCAAATCCCCTCACCCCACCCACCCCTTCCATTCACCCACTTCTCTTTCATTCTTTCATTCTTTCTTTCTCTCCTACATCAATTCTCTCTTTCTTTTTCACGCTCATTCGACACGCTGAAACTCGGTTATTCGAGTCACGCGCGTTTACCCCGGTACATTATAAAATTATCTGGCCCATATACCCGCCGATAGATAAACTCGTCGCTTCTGAGAGATTCTCGATAATAGCGATAAGATACGATCCGCATTATTGTTCGCGCACATGTCGTGCTCTTCGCGGTTCGGTGCCTCTCTCTTTCTCTCTCTTTTTATATATACTTTCTCGTCGAGGGATTAAAACGGGGATATGCCTGCTTGACTCCTCCTAGAATAAGATTTCTTTTTATTTTGTTGTTTTTTTTTTTTTAATCTGATCAAATCGTACACCCACACATACAGTATATAAATAAATATATATACTAGTTTTGGGAAAAAAAAAATCAATTTATTTGTACCTTTATTTCAAGCTTAAAATAATTCATTTTTTTTGTACCTAAATTAATATATTATTAGGTTGGTGGAAAATAAATGTCGGATTTTTCCCATTGAATTGTGACCAAAAGTACGACATTTGTTATCCACCAACGACCAATACATTCGTAGTATATGTTTGTAGTGTATATTTTGATATTAGTATGAAATAACAATACGTATCAGAGAATTTCAATGTAAATTGTTTGGATATCATTTTTTCCATTATTTTAACTCTTTCACGTTATCGTATACACCAATTCGTCCAATTAACAAGATTCTCCTCGGTATTTTGTATTAATAGTAATTATTATTATTATAATCGAAGGTGGAGATAGATTTTTTCGTAAAATAGTTTTCTTCTAATAGAGTGTAGAGAAAAAAAAGTACGATGAATATCGTTTGAGAATTGTTTCGAGAGCATTGGTATTATAACCTTTATAGTCATATATTACTCTACTTCGTTAGAGTCGAGTAATTTTGAAAGAATATTGAAGAAATAGAAGAAAGAACTATTTGATACGCTCGAGAGTAGTGTTGCAGTCGATCGATGTCAGTTATTTTGTTTAAATAAGTTGAATTATTTTTAATTTTTTGTTTCTTTCTTATTCTTCCTAAAAATAATTGCTACTCTTTTATTTATTATTTGTTTTTCTTCCTCTTTTCATTTCTTCCTTTTTTCCAAATCATCTTTATTATTATTATTCTAACGCAGTTGATTATCTTTCGAAGAGATAGAAATTGGATTAACAATTTTTTTTCCCTTTTCTTTTTTTTTTTTAATTTATTTTTTAGATGACTAACGGGGCAACGATTAAATGACAATCAACGATAACAAAGTTGACATTTTCTTTTTAATTTCTTTTTATTTTTTATTCGATGCTTATCTTGTCGTTACGTAAGGAATGATCTTTCTCGACGAGTTGGAAAATATTTCTCTTTTCACTTTTTTTTTTGTTTCGTTAATACAACAGGTATGACAAATTACGACTTACATTTGAGAACAGAACGTCTTTACGTTTATTTCGATAAGCTCGAGAGTTTTGGTCTCGAAAGTATTATCTTTATCTTTCGTTCGTGATAATGCAAGGCAACGTACATGTATATTTTCTTATATAGGACGTATTACCTACTTTCAGTATTTTATTTATTTAATTATTATTTCTTTTTTATTTAACCTGAAATTTAACGTCGAACATTGATGAATGAACGTCAATAAATAGGATGCAATTAAAAAAAGTATACACAATTCTCATTTCGTATGATTAATTTATTTAGAAAAATCATTTTTGCGAGTGTAACATTAATAATTATCGATGATGAATATTATTATTATTATTATTATTATTATTATAATTACAAATATTAAACGTTTTGCCTCCGGTTATATCGTACCCACGAACGATTGTTATACCGTAAATGATAAAAGTCTAGTTTCTCATGTTATATATTAATAGAAACAATATTTATTATTATTAAATAATTTTCATTTCGAGATTGAAGAATAACAAGTATTCTGTCTTGCTTGAAACTATTTCGGATAAAGATTTGTTAATTATTTTCTCACGAAGATTTATATTTGTATATTATTTAATTCGATGTCAATCAGAGGTTTCATTCGTAAAGTCTCGTCGAAATCTCGAAAGAAGAAGTTTCGGAACACAAGCAACCCCCAACGAGTTGAGGATATTCGTAGGCAAGCAAGCAAGCAAGCAAGCAAGCAAGAAAGCAAGCAACCCCTACTCGCAGGGAGCCTAACAAACGACGGTGGCGTGTCCCACGCTCGTAAATCATCTTTTCCTCCTCCTATCGTCAGAGATCTCGTGCGTTGTCAGCGTGCATGTGCACGGTCACCAACGTGCATCTCTCCTTCCCGTTACTTCCACTTTTTTTTTTCCTCTTTCTCTTTCTCTTTCTCTCTTTCTTTTTTGCGAAATCTCTGATTTTTGTTGTTCCTTATTTTATTTTTTATTTATTTTTTTTCCCATAATTTTATAGTAGAATTTAGATTAGGATCATTGAATCTTGACTTATGGAAATAGCTCGTTTAACTTTTAATTTTATTATTTTTTTTGGTTTTGTTTTTATTATAAAAAAAAAAACATCGTCGTTTTACGTGATATTTTATTAAAATTGTTTACAATTTTATAGCAAAGTTTAGATTGCTATCATTCGATCTTAAGAGCTCGTTAACCCTATTTTTTTTTTATATATAAAGAAAAAAACCATATAATATGCGTGAAAAATTATTATTAATATTAAATAAATTGTATAGAGAGGAGGGTGATTTAGGATCTCTAAAAGAAATTTTGATGAACGATAAAAGAAACCTTCCTTTTTTTCTTTTTTTTTTTCTTTTTTTTATTAAGTAACCCATGTTTGTTCTCAACTCACTCGGTTTATCTATTATGCGATTACGATTATCTCATATGACATTTTATTAGAATTTAATAATGAATTCATTTACGTAGATAACGTGGATTAGGAGAAATGTTTAAATTGTCCATTGAAATTCGTGGAAACTTTAAGATAAGGAATTTTCTTTGCTTGCGTTCGTTGGTTCATCCCTTTTACGAAATGGAACGGTAGGATTGTTCGATATTAAAGTGATAAATTTGAAGTTTCTAACGCATCGTTTAAGATCGGGTTAGACTAAGCTCCGAAGAAGGAAGCTTACACGACAATCGGATAAAATCCTCAGCATCCGGTGGAAGGAAATTCGCGTGTTTCTGGTCAAAATCCAAAATGCTGCGGTTATTCGAGTATATCATTGATTTATATTACTGAAAATTATTTTTCGGTTAATTACTTAGCCTCATTTTTCAAATCTTGATAATATTTTCTTTTTAACGTCAAACTGTATGATTTAATTCTTAAACCAACAACAAATTTAATATTCGATCAAGTTAATAATTATTTTGAAATAATCACAGTATGAATAATATAAATTGTCTAGTATTACATAAATTATTCTTTCAAGAGTATGAATATTAAAGAGAAAGAAAATTATAAACTTGTACGTAAATGCGCATATGCAAATATTTGCACCAAAGTGCAACAAACCGAAAATTAAATGTATATTAATTATTGGGCATCGTTTTAATCCTAATTCAAACCAATTAGAATTTTTTTTTTTTTAATTGACTCGAAGTACGATTAAAAAATGTAATTTAAATCGAGTCTCGTTGGTGGCAAAAGTAAATTCCTTAAAAGAAAAATTATAGAATCATACGTTTGTCGAATTCAATATAAAATCCAATTCCCTGTAGAACAATATTAATTATCATAAATAATTAATACTCCAATACAAATGTAAATAAATATTATACAAACACCATATATCGCATAGGATCGTGTGTAAGATGGTGATGATGATGATGATGATGATGATGATGATG
>JACGTP010000011.1:2763862-2776381 GCA_023678845.1 Mischocyttarus mexicanus | reverse complement strand
GAGAGAGAGAGAGAGAGAGAGAGAGAGAGAGGAACAAAATCCAGGGAACAAATCAAGGCACACGGTGCTAGAAGCGAAGTCGAAAATGTATCGATCGTCGGTTCCGAAATATCGTTGCGGTTGGTAGAGACACGGATATACGTATAGAAACATATATACATATACATACGTATATGTATGTGTAGAAAATTTAATGTTCCGATTTAGGACAAGAATAGTCTTATTAATTCTTTATATTACCACATTGGCTGTATTAGAATCGTTGAAATAAAAACTGTACCAAACCTATAATGTTGGATCTAACGCATCTCCTACCCTCCACCATCTCCTACTGTTCTTCCTAACTATCGATGAAGATTCTCAAATGCGAGAAAACTTGGAGGTGTATAACCCTGTGCGAAAAAAAAGCAAAATCCTGATGACAACGCGTTTCTATTATTCCCTCGCGGGTGACAGATTTTCCATTGGTCGAAAGTGTCGGAGAGTAGACGGAGTCGCATGATTTCTGGACGCCTGTTGTTACACTCGACGTAAATGATTTGTCGAACATAATCTAATTGACGACTTGATCCATTTCAATAAACATTCCTAAGAGCTCATCCTCGGTCTTCCTTTTTCTTTTTTTAGGGAGTGAAGGGGATGGGGAAAAAGGGGAGGGGAGGGGAGGTTTCTTCCTTCTTCCTATCTTTTATTTTCTTGGAACCCGGTAAAAAGGACCGAGGACGCGTTTGCCAGAAATATCAATTTGTGCTGGAGTGGCAACAGTTTGCTTGATTTGGCACGAGCTGGCTTACGTCCGAAATAAATCTTCGTGTTCGCGCGAATACATACAGAGACATACATACATACATAGATACACGAATTCACATACACGTATGGATGATCCAGTATGACGCGGGGATGAAGGATGAAACGGAAAAACGATTGTCCTATCACGAATTTGACGTGACTCCGAAGTCTCGAAAGAAGTTACCTTTTTTCTCTCTCAGTTTCTTTCATTCTTCATGACTGAAGAAAAAAAATCATTTCAACGTTAAATCGTAAGAACGAGGAAAGTTCGGTCAAGTCTCCAAACGAACGATTAGAAATTATAGGAAATGATAAATGATAAATGATAAACGTTGAAAGAAAAAACAATCTCTTATTTGGTTAGTTGCACACATACACACACGCACATGCCAACTGTAATAGTAGTAATGTTGAATTTGATATAACATAACAAGAGTTTAGGATGGTGCTTGCTTGCTGTTGGTGAATCGATCGGTTGCGATATCTTTCGTAATTTCGAGCTTCACGGATCCACAGCAGCATCGTGTCGTATCTTCTTCCTTCCTTCCGCCTCCTCTCGTCTCTGGGCTTTCGCCGTGCTAGTTGTGTTGCCCGGGCAACGACGTTCTTGCTAAAATTTCCACCCTCGCGTTCTCTCTCTCTCTCTCTCTTTCTCTTTCTATCTCTCTCTATCTCTCTCTCTTTGCTTGCAGAAAGAGTGAAAGAGAGGAGAAAAACAGTATAAAAGGAATCGAGCACGTTCGGAAAGCGTGATTCGCGATTAAAAAAAAGAAAAGAAATAGGGGTGGGTGGGGAAACACACAACGTCAGTGTTTCTTTTTTTTTCTGGATCCGATCGAAAGTGATCCAACGTTGACAAAAAAAAAAAGAAGAGAAGATGGTGGTAAGGTTTTATTCGTGAATCGGGTAACATCATCATCATCATCATCATCATCATCATCATGATGGGTGAGTGGAGGTAAACCACGACCAGGAAGATAAAGCTTAGCTCGATAACGTTCACGAAGAAAAAAGGTTGTCCCGTGTGGGGAAAAATAATAATAAGGGGGTGGGAGCGGACGGCGGGATGTATAATTGAATGAAAGCACAGTGAACAGAGCCCGTTTCTTTTGCTAAAGAGAGATACAGACATAAAGGGAAAGAAAGAATGAGAGAATAAGAGACAGAGAGAGAGAGAGAGAAAGAGATAAAGGAGTGAGAAAAGAATGGGGTGGGATGGGGTGGTTGGTGGTGGTGGTGGTGATGGTAGTGGGAGGACGAAATGCTATAATTTCAAGCCAGACAGTCATGCGTTATTCAGCGCCGCGTACAGACGTTCCCCACTACCCTGTCTCCACCTTCTTATCGTCCTTCGTTCGACCCTCTCTTCTCTTCAATCCCATTCCTCTGTTGTCCCTTTTCCACGCTTCGAATCTATCCTTCCTTCTTTCACCTTCTTCTTCTTCCTCCTCCTCCTCCTCCTCCTTTTCTTCTTCTTCTTTCTTTTTTTCTCACACGCTAAAGTATTTTTTTCCTTTTCTTTTTTTTTTTTTCTTTCTTTCTGTCTTTTTTTCGGTTTCGAATCAACCAACCCCCACGGGGAAAATCGCCACGATATTATTGTCATTGCCGAGGTGTAAACGAACCTGTCTGACCTTTTCTTCTTCCTACTACTTCTCTCTTATTCTTTTTCTTATTGTTATTCTTCTTAGATGTTAAAAAGGCTTAGATTTCTTGGTGTAATTATTGTTATTATTGTTTCAGGATAGCGACAATCTTTGGTGGGATTCGTTCGCGACAGAATTCTTCGAGGACGATGCCACGCTAACCCTTACCTTCTGTCTTGAAGATGGACCGAAGAGATACAGTTAGTATAATAAACCATATATTCAATCTATAATTAAGGTATATTTCAAGTAACGACACATTTACTAAAAAATTACACTTCTTCTAATCGTTCGACGAACTTATAAAAAAAAAATATAAAAAATTCTGTCTCGCGTTGTCGAACGTAACACGACCCTCTTCTGTTCGATTTCAATCAATTAAACAAATTTTCTAAAAATCATACCTTATGTTACCTCAATGTTACGTTGTAGAATATATCAAAATTTCGTGTATAAAAAAGAAAATTAAAATGTAGTACATCTACTAAGTAAACGCACGCATAAACACACACCGTATATTAGATTTGTAACGTAAGGTTTAAATTGTCCTTGTCCCACGAATAAACGTCCTACGATGAATGCGACGACGATGAATGGTTAGAATTCGCTAAGGCGAGGCAGGCGGCGGACCTCTGGCTGCTGCTGGGATGTAGGTTTGAAATAATAACTCGCCGCCACCGTGAAGAGCAATTTTGTAGTAGGTGGCTTTTAATGTCTTCCCTGTGCTTTCGCGCCCGTGCTCCTGCACACTGTTGCACACTGCTGCTGCAGTTGCAGTTGCTGTTGCTGCTGCTACTGCTTGAGGATGTATGGCGACAAGGTGATTACACGTTGCTCACCGCTATCGTCCAAGCTCGCGCGAACGACAGGAGGAGGAGAATGAGGAGGAGGACGTACCACCTGCCTCGATGCGAATTATCTTGCGCCGAAAGATCGACATCTCGTTTGTCTCGGACTTAATACTAAACATGTCTTCTCTTTTCTCTCTTTCCAATAAAGGGGTCATCCCGTGTGATAGGTCGAAAAAATTGAATTTTCTTTTTGGCATTAAATAATTCCTAAACATGTTTAGAATATGTTGATCAAATGATTTTCCAATATTCGAAGTTGTTCGAAAGTTACAGCTGTCAGAAGAGCAGGTGTATGTCATAGTTTAAATTGTACTTTAATCTTTAAACGCGTTTTTCTCAAAACTGTGTTTTTATAACTTGTCTCGACGATATCTTCAAAATGGTTAGACCGATTGTTTTGAAATTTTAATGCTAAATTCGGCACATGTATAGTCGTAGGATGAAAGTAGAATCATTTCAATTACTCAATTTGTGTCAATTACTCAATTTCCAAAATATTTTAATAATCCTAGATACATTCTATCGCCACAGGTTTACAAATTAAAATGCCGGAATCATGGAAACACTAAACAACCTTTATTTCAAGATGGGTATCTTCGTAGTAGTACAACTCAAGTTCTTACGGAGATTTATCCCTAAAATGCTTAAAAAACCGACCCCCTTAACAGCAATACCCCTGTACCAAACATAATCATATATATTTACGTAAATACATACATGTTAGGTTAGCATACAAATCTATACGATTTTTGTCCCGTTAGATAGAGAACGAACAAACAAACAAATAAAATAAAAACACCTACACGGATTTATTAAAACCCTAATACCATATCATAGAGAGGGATAGTTGATTCTTTGGCTTCTTGGCGAGATGTGATCACTAACAGCACGTCGTTTATCCTTTCAGCGATAGGAAGGACGCTAATACCTAGGTACTTCCGTTCGATATTTGAGGGTGGAGTAACGGAACTTTACTACAATATGAAACACCCGAAGGAGTCGTTTCACAACACCAGTATAACGCTAGACTGTGAAAATTGCGTCATGGTCACGCATCACGGCAAGCCAATGTTTACGAAGGTGAGTTTTGTCTACTACATATATATATATATATTTTTTTTTTATCTTTCTCTCTTTTTATCTCTCATTCTCTATCTCTTTCAATTGGTTAAAATTCGAAGAGAAATCTGTTAGTCAAACGTCGACGAAATTGGCGGAGAGGGAGAGTGAAGAGGAGAAGGAGTATCGTTTAAACGAGCATGAAACTAATTTAGTCGATGTTTCCGTTTTAGGTGTGTACAGAGGGTAGGTTAATATTGGAGTTCACCTTTGACGACCTCATGAGGATAAAGTCGTGGCACATGTCGGTGAGAGTGCATCGAGAGTTGGTACCAAGGTCGGTTGTAGGCTTGCAGCAAGATCCATCTGTACTCGAACAGCTCAGTAAGAACATCACCAGACAGGGTATCACTAATTCTACTCTGAATTATCTGAGGGTGAGTAGAATAAATTATCGAATGATTGATTATTCGAATGAAGAGATACGATAATATCACCGAAAACGGGGAGAGGAGGTGGGGTACCACCAATTTGTTCGCGAAAGTAAGAATCTTTCTCTGTCACTCATACTATTATACTCAACTTTCATAAGATGTCTTCTTCTTTTCTTGTACTTATTATAGTACGACGGCAACGCTTTCACCATGAAACGTAAAAGCGTGCCGCACACACACACACGCGCACATGCATACATACATACATACATACATACATACATACATACACCTACTTGAACGTATTATTCTCATCGGGTAAATAAAAAGTCCTCTTCGGTGTTGTTGTTCGTTCTTTTCAGCAAATACAATCATTTTTATAATATATACCAAATGAATTCGTATTATTTAAAATAATTGAATTATATGTGTGTGTATCTTTTTGTTTAACAGTTATGCGTTATTTTGGAGCCGATGCAAGAACTAATGTCGAGGCACAAGGCGTACGCGTTATCACCGAGAGATTGCCTAAAAACGACCTTGTTCCAGAAATGGCAGAGGATGGTTGCCCCGCCGGGTAAGAGAGGTAGACGAACAGTTGCTTTACATGAGAAGCACCAGCCAGTGGAGCCCGAACAAAATCGGATCAATTTTTGATAACGAGATTAATGTCGTATTGATTCTATCCATAATTATATTTAAACGATGCTTCTCTTTTACTACTTATTTTTATTCTTCTTCTTCTTCTTCTTCTTTCCAAGGAATATTATATCGTTGACTTATTTCCCTTTACTCCCTATTTACAATCCGAAATACGTATTTTTCATTTTTACCAAGAAAATATGTTCATCGTATTATACAGTTTTATCGCAATATTTCCATCTCATATTTTCCTTCTTTTTTTTGGCTTTCCCTTCTATTAACGATTAACCAATCCCAGTTTAAGTTGACGTTAAAAACCCCCATGGAATGAAGAAGCAGACGGTTTCGCGCGCGAATAATTCTAGCGTGTTTCTCTGTAAAGATGATAAGAAGGTATATGTATATACACATACATTTATTTATATATCTATATATCTATATATATATATATATATATATGTATATATATGTATTTGTATGTGTTATATACATAAACTGCTTGAAAAAGAGTGTATCGTCTGTCGATCGATGCATGGCGTGCTTGTATGTGTAAGAGACCTTTGATTACGAAAAGAAAGGTCCACAGCTGGGTAGCGAACTTGGTTTTATCAGTGTATTCCGTACGTGGCGCCCTTAGAGTGCTACATCGGGCTAAATACTAAAAGGACGATTAACAATACTCATTCGTTCCATTATTTTGATTTTTTTTTAGAATCTCAAAGGCCGGCGAGTAAAAGAAGAAAGCGAAAGGGCAGCACTTCCGGGCCAGGTAACAACGCTCCTCCTGCACCGAGTAAAAAGAGGTCACCGGGGCCAAATTTTTCTTTAGCGTCGCAGGCAAGTTTTTTTACTCCTTATCGGGAATAAATGAAAAATGTACGTTTTTTTTAAATGACAAAATGCATGGGAAATATTATTTTCTGTATCATTGGTAAATATCTTTTATGGTTGGATGTAATTTTTTTGTTTTTGTTTTTTTATTTTTTTTTTTCGATGTAGGACGTGATGGTCGTGGGTGAACCATCTCTGATGGGTGGCGAGTTCGGCGACGAAGACGAACGATTGATAACGAGGTTGGAGAACACGCAATACGACGCGGCAAACAGCTTAGACCCACACAGTCACGACGCGACGGGTGGTCCGCCCCCGCACCCGCATCAATTTCATTCGGAGCCAACACCGGGTAACTCTTGGCCACCAGACCGCGGCGGCCCTGGTCCCGGACCACCTCAGGGTGGACCTGGTAGTCAGGTAATAAACACATTATATTAAATCAAAATAAAATCGATTAGAGAGTATTAGGTTATATCTACAGAGAAAACCGTCTTCTTAACTCCGATTTAGAGATGCTAAAGAGCGGCCGCCCGCGGTTCCTATAGGTGAGAGAGAGAGAGAGAAAGAGAGAGAGAAAGATGCGCGATAGAAGAGAACAATCACATCAGAAACCCGTGAGGTTTGTAGAGGAACGGAAGTTATAACGGAGCATCTGGTGTGCGACGTGTTACAGGGCATCCAGGGTACGCAGGGAGGGGGATCTTCGGGTGTCGCGGGTTCGCAGGATGGCAGTCAGCAGCAGCAAGACAAGAAGAGCCCCGCGGTGAGCCAGTGAGGCCAGGAGTCCCCGCGCCCTCCCACCAGAGGGCGACGGGGGCGCAAGCCCAAAAACGTGGCTCCCTAGCGGGGCGAGAATCCGAACCTCCCCACCGGCTATCTTGGCACGTCCGGTTGCGGCACGGGCTGTACGCCTGGCTGCGGTACCGGGTGCACCTCTGGTTGCACGTCTGGCTCTTCTTCGGCCGGCAGGTTGTCGCACGTTGGCGTACCCTTCGGCAGCGTTCCATTTTCTTGTCAGGCAACTGGCATACCACCACCACCACCCCCACCGCAACAACCAGCACCACCACCACAACCACCACCGCCACCACCATCAATACCACCACCACCACCGAGCCATCATCATCATCATCATCATCATCATCATCCAGAACATCAGCAACACCATCACCCGCCACCACCTCAACCACCACCACCCCATCACCCACGTTTGGGCCATGTAGCCGCGGCAGCGAGTGCAGCTGCCGCTGCGGCCGCATCAATAGGGATGGAATCGTCAGATTTGGTCGCGGTGGCTCATTACCAGGCGCAACAACTTCAGCGACAATTGTTGGCCGAGCAGTCGGCACCTGGCACTATGCTGCCACCGTCTGCTCAGTCTACTGGTGGAGGCTTGACGCAGCCGTTACAGCAGGGACAACAAACTCAACAATCCCAGAGCCAGGACCCACTGCAGAGCTTGGTGCAACAGTTGCTCTGCTTGCAGCAGATCGAGTATTTCCTCGCCCAACGCGGACATAAGTGATATACATATGCATACATATATACATATATGCGCGTTTAATATATATATGTATGTATGTGTTTATACATTAAGCGTTTTATATATACACATATATATATATATATATATATATAAAAAAAATATATATATATATATGTGTGTGTATATATATATATATATATATCTGCGGTGTCTCTTCTTACTCCTCCTCCTCCTTCTCCATCGTCGTCGACGTCGTTGCTGTTGCTGTCGTCGTCGTCGTCATCGTCGTCATCGTCGTCGTCGTCATCATCTTCGTCGTTGCCGTTGCTGCTGCTCAACTTTCGCACGCGTTACCTCGTCTCGATAATGGCGAGAGGACTCTTGTAAGCGCCCACGAGAGATAAGTGTGTGTGATTGTTTGATGAAGCATGTGTGTTGCTGATGGATGATAATAGTAATGATGATGATGATGATGATGATGATGGTGATGATGATAATGATAATAATGATGATAATGATGATGATATGGTTGATGATGATGACGATGATATGGTTGATGATGATGACGATGATATGGTTGATGATGATGACGATGATATGGTTGATGATGATGATGATGATGACGATGATGTGGTTGATGATGATGATGATGATGATATGGTTTATATGATGATGATGATGATGATAATGATAATGATAATGATGATGATAATGATAATGATAATGATAATGATAATGATAATGATAATGATGATGATGACGATGATGATGACGATGATAATGATTATGATAATGATTATGATTATGATTATGATTATATTATAATGATCACCACGATAATGGTACGCGAATGAGAAAGACGGAGAGAGGAAAAAGGGTACCCGATGTGTGTCGTTTAAAAACCGCAGATATTATACATGAATGAAAAAAAATAAAATCTTCTCCTTTCTTCGATCGTTAACACCCGCGCGTAATCGTCTTGCTGCAGCAGCCAACGAGATGCTCCTGTTAGTTCGAATTTCTTTCTCTTTTTTTCTCTCTCCTTGTTTTTTTCGTTACGATATAAATAAAAATAATAATAAAAATAACGTATTTACCACCCTCCCCTCGATCGGCGGGGAGGGTGGTAAAAACACGGTGTTTACCGATTCGTGAAACAAGTGGAAAAAAATTGAGCCAGAAGATAAGAAAGAAAAAGTTCACATAGAAAATATTCAAGGAGGGAGAGAATGATCATCGGTTGCGTCGAAAATAAAAGAAGAGAAAGAAGAAGAAATGAAGTTAGATAGAAAGATGTGTGTGCGTGTTTGTTGTGTGCACCTCACACTCCCCCCCACCCTTATTTTAAAAACGGATCGATGTACGAAGTTCTATGGGACACCGTGCAAAACGTTATAGTGTGTTGCTAGTTAAAGTGAAAACGACGAGCCTTGTTGTATATTTCTCGCGAGAGACTCGTATATTTAGCGTGTGATAAAAATAAAGGAGCAAAACAATAACTATAATGTTGTTACGTGTGAACACAAAGACAAAAATAAGGAAGGAGAAGATAACGTAGAAGAAGATGAAGAAGAAGACAAAGACGAAGACGAAGATGAAGACGAAGATGAAGACGAAGACGAAGAAGATGATGAAAAAGAAGACGAAGAAGATGACGAAAAAGAAGACGAAGAAGATGAAGATAAAGATGAAGATGAAAATGATGGAAGACGATGAAGATAATAAAGATGATGAAGACAATGAAGATGATGATGACAAAGATGATAAAGATGAAGATGAAGATGAAGATAATAAAGATGAAGATGAAGATGATGAAGAAACTAATCGAGGAAAACAATTATGTTCGCAAAGTAAAATTAGCTGAGCAAAATAATATGAGAGGGGGAAAGAAAACGTGTGTGTGTGTGCGCGTGTGGTTTTTTTCTCTTACTTTTTTTTTCCACCATTTTCTTTTTCTTTTTTTTTTAAATAATATTATACGAGAAAAGGGGGATTAGGGGCGGGGGAGCGGGGAATGAACCTTAGCGCGCGAAGCTTGTGCGAAAAGAGAGAGAGAGAGAGAGAGAGTGGTCATAATGGAAATTAAAAAAAAAAAAAATTAATAAAAAGAAAAATAAAATAAAAAATTAAAACGAAAAGATGAAATAAATATTAGGAACGAAAAGGGGGAAAAAAAATTTGCGGGGAAATAAGTAAAAAGTGAAAAAGAAATATTATATAAATATTAAAATAAAATAAAGAATAAAATAAAATAAATAATAAAATTAAACAAAACAAAACAAAACAAAACAAAAAAAAACAAACAAATAAACAAACAAAAAACGCGCCACACGCGACAGAGACGATTAAAAATAAAAAAGAAAAAAAAAAACACCGCTCTGATTGCGAGCTGTGAATGAATCTCTATCCGTCAACAGTATTGATATAATTATTAGAGTAAATGAAATATAAAAGAAAGATGAAAAAAAAAAGAACCGTTATTGTAAGAGATAAAATATAGCGTAAGTATGTAATTGTGCAAATCGTATGCGAGTTTTTGGAGAAAGATAGAATGAGAGAAAGAATAAGAGTAAGAAAGTAAGAGAGAGAAAGAGAGAGAGTAAGAGAGTAAGAGAGTAAGAGAGAAAAAAGTGAGAGAGAAATGAAGTTCGATTGTATTTCGTACAATCGTTTTAGAAAATGTTTTTTGCGCGAATGTGAATGATGTTAAAAGAAAAAATTAATACACAAAAAAAATGATTTGAAAAATAGAGAGAGTGTAAGAGAGAGAGTAAGAGAGAGAAAGTGAGAGGGAGAGTGAGAGAGAGAGAAAAAAATCATCGTCGACTGAGATAAAAAATTTTTTAAGCGTCTCGAGCCCCGGTCGAACGCTAACGCACAGACCACCACCCTAAAAAGAAATGTCCCATGGGCTCTCTTAGTAAAGTTTTATTCTTTCATTTTATCACCTTTATTTAATAAACCGTGCGCGCGTGTAAGCGAAATGATAGGAGAAAATAAAAAAAAAACACCGTAAGGAGAAATGAAAAAGAAAGAAAGGATACGCGTGCGTGTGTTGTGTGTGTTCTTGCGAATGAATGAGTAAGAGAGAGATAGAGAGAGAAAGAGAGAAAGATAGATAGCTTGAAAGGAGAAAGATAGAAAGAATTTTGCACGTTAAAAGTTAAGAAAGCAACCTCCATCCAAAGGTTCAACCGATATTAAGATGTAAAATAATTGTAAAGTTTATAGATAATTTTTCTTTCTTCTTCCCCCTTTTTCTTTTTTTTTTTTTTAATCGTATTTTATTTTTTTTTTCTTTCTACTTTTGTTTCTATCTTCTTCTATTTGTTTTTTCACTGATCTTTTTTCCTTCTTTCTCCTGGACGTTAAGAATGATTATTGAACAATCTACGTCGTATATGTATACATAATATATATATATATTATTATTATTATTATATATACATATATGTGCATATAGAAAACAAACAGAAAATAGATAGGAAAGAGAGATTCTCAAATTTCTTAACAACCATCCAACTGTTATGAAAATCCTAATATTCTTTCTTTCTTCCTTTCTTTCTTTTATTTGTTCGTACGTATTTTATAATAACATTTTTGTTTCTTTTTATTGAAAATAATTATCACACAGCACAACATCACGTACCTTATTATACACTCTGGATTATTTTTTTTGTAGTTTTTGTTTTTTAAATAAATACGAGGATTTGTGCAGCACTATGATGGAATTTGTAGAGAAAGAAAGAGAGAGAGAAAAAGAAAGGTAAAAAAGAAAAAAAAAAAAAAAGAATATATATATATATATATAACTCGTATTTTGTTACGAATTTTTTTGTTCGTCGATAAATATACATAACATCATTATTTAACGAGAGAAGAAATAAGTATAGAGAAATTATGCGAAAATGTTAACGATCGATGTTTTAATTATTTGTTAGTTTTATTTTTAATTTTTTTTCTTAAACAATAAGAAAAACGGGACGACACAACACGAAGTTAATCGATTGTTTCTTTTAAACGTTCAATCGTGTATGTATATATCGTGTATGCATGCATGTATATGAAATTTTATGAATGGTAAGAATGGTTTATAGATTATGATTGGTCGTTTGTATGTACTTTTTGGTATAAATGCAAATACACATTTAAGATAAAACACACAAATACACACATTACTCTTATAAATGCGCGCGCGAGTTATATGTAAAGCTATCCTTCATAAACATAAACCAAAACACAATCTCTCACAGACACAAATGAACACATGCACATATTTTACGCAAATCGTTATTGCATGAAGTTCCTTGCGCGTTACATCGTATACGTTCCTCGTTATATTTGTTCCTATTTTTGTACTAACTATTCGTGATTAATTGCGTTCCCATTTTCCCTCTTTACTGGAGCTCTTTCCTCGTACAACAACCTGGGGGACGATTATGGAAAAGTAACATGATAATCGTAAATAAAAATTAAAATATTAACATATTGACGACCTCGATGAAAAACGAGATATATAGAAACGAAAGATAAGAAAGGAAGAAAGAAAAGGAGGAGAGAGAGAGAGAGAGAGAGAGAAATATATATAATTTTATTAAATATCGATTAATTTAATTTTTATTCTTTTTTTTTTAATGCGTTTTAGGAAATGATACGAATACAATTTGACTACTAAAGAAATTATTTCATTAAATATTAACAGAATTCAAAATGTATATATATAGTTTTAAACACACGTACACATACGCACACACACACACACACACACACACACACAC
>JACGTP010000011.1:2653591-2756972 GCA_023678845.1 Mischocyttarus mexicanus | reverse complement strand
GAATGAACGAAAAGAAACGAATTATTCTTAACAAACTCATTTATTAAAGTACTAAAAATGGTGGGGTAGGGAAGAGAGTGTTGGTACCGATGGGGGTACGTGGAAATGAAATAAAATGGAGAGAAATAGTTATACATAAATATTATCGAATAGAGTAATTAGAGTTATAAGATAATAAATAGAGTACGAAAATTACGCGCGTGTCTCTCGTATTTTCATATTTGTTTGTTTTTTTTTTTTTTTTTTAAAGACGAATCTTTTGCAGAGAGGCACACTATATATACATATTTTCCTATATACCCATAAATTATATACCCAGTAAACACATTTACATAAATATGATGCCAATTTGACGTCATGATAAATAATCTCGAACGTAAGAAATTGGTTTTGAAATGAATCATTTTTAGGTCATTATTTTGCACTTTTTGACGAATAATTTTTACGTAAATATGACGTCTATTTGATGTCCACTTGACATAAATATGACGTAAATATAAAAATGATGTGGCCTTTGTGCTGCCACTTGGGTTTACACGGGTATCCCCCACCAACCAATTCATATGGCGATTTACATGGCCGATGGTTCCCGCCGAGTAGCAATAAAAGGGTTAATATTTTTTTTTATATTTTATGATTGTTTTTCGAGCGGGATCACCCCATCCAAGTACTAATCGACCTCAGTGCTGGCTTGACCTAAAATGTTAACCATACTGTGGTGGTTCACCTTTTACAATTCCAATTTTAATTAATATATGTATATAAATATATATATATAAATATTACATATTATTTATATATATAGACATTACAATAAAAAGATATTAATATTTGTATTGATATTTGTAAATTTTCTGAGTTTGTAGTAATTATGTTGAAGAAAAAAAAGCAAAATAGTCATCACTTCATTATTATATCAGTTATGCATAAAAGTATTATTTACACCTGATGTTAACCTCTTCAGACCCGAATTTTTTTTCGTAGAAGAAAAGAAATATTGTTTAAAAATAGTAGTAGTAGTAGTTAAAGTAAAAAAGAGATCAGAGAGTAGAGAGTAGAGAATAATATTAAAAGTATTATGTACATTACAATGGTGCACAGGGTCCGAAGAGGTTATGTCATATTTATGATATAACATACAACAAATGATTTTTAATCTATGAAATTGTATGGCTTATTTATGACATAAATAATATGAAAAAATTATGACGTCGGTATGACATCAAAATGTGATTTAAATTTTAAATCAGATTTAAGTTATAATTTTTACAGCTAGATTCTACGTCAGGGTTGCGCCATATTTACGTAAAAATTGTATGTCATCAACATGATCTAAATTAAACGTCATATTAATGTTCTCTATTCACTGGGTATATATCCATATTATATATGGATTTCGGTAAAACGTTCGCAATGACGTTATTCACGTAGATTAATATGTAATAAATATATACACATATTCTCATTGTTTCTGTTCTGGACGGGAAATCCGGAAGGGTGTAATATCAAAGAAGAAAGTGTCAAAGAGTTAGGGAAAGGAAAATAGTGGGGGAAAAGATAGGGTCGATCTGGAAAATCGATCGTTATATTTCTTTTTTATCGTAAAATCGAAGCATAAATAGCCTCTCGTTTTTCGTCATTTCTTCTCGTTTCGTTTAGATTAAATTAATTTTATTTTTTTTTTTCTGTTTTTTGTTATTCATTGTTCCTATTTTGTCGATAAGATTTTTTTTTATATTTTTTTTTTGATTTTATTTTTTATTTTTTTCTGTAAATACTTTTCATCGTTACATTGCGGTAGGATCAGAAGAGAGAAAGTCAAGGAGAATCTTTTCCATGAAAGAATTGATCTATTTTATATAGCATTTCATTTCAAAATGAAAAAAGAAAAATAAAGAAACGATTACTCTTATTTATAATTATAACAATGTTGTTAAATTTTTACGAATAGAAGGAGATTTGACGTATCCGATTCTTTGCTTGCGCTTCTTATTACCTTTTACTTTGTATTTTTTTGTTCTTTCTTTCTTTTATTTTAATAATAATCATAATACGCGAAACAAACGTCCTTCTCCTTCTCCTCTCATCTCACACAATTTATTCTAATCATTCGCCCTTTCTTTCTTTCTTTTTTATTTTCTCTTTTTCTTTGTCACTCGTTCATCCTCTTTCTCTCATTCTCATTCGTTCATCCCCTTTCATCCTATCATCTTATTCTCGCAATCATTCTCGCGTTTCTCAAAAACAGATTAAATAAAAAAAACGAAAAAGAAAGGAAAAGAATAAAGACAGTTAATTTCAGTTAAGTGGCGATACGTAAACACGTTTTATAATTTTCCTAAATTTTCTATCGTTGGCAAAGGTTTTTCTTACTTCCAACGTGTATACAAATATGCTAATCACAAGATAGGGGGGTGAGGGGAAATACATTAAAAATCGGTAATCATTATTTAGCGTTCGGTAATATTCCCACGCACGGTTTTTTCCAACATCTTGTCGAAGAAAAATAATCAAAAACGATACCGTCCGCGTTAATAGGACTTTATTAAATTTCTTCTTCTTCTTCTGTTGTTGTAATCTTTTTTTTTGTTTTTCCTTATTTTTTCTTTCTTTCTTATTTTTTTGGTTCAGAGACACAACCTCTTTCCTCCCCCGAGGGTAAAAACCACAGTGCGAGCAGCAATCAGACGAACAAACAAGCAGACAAACTGTGTAAGTATGCATATATATTATATATGTATGTATGCATGTGTATGTGTGTGTGTGTGTGTGTGTGTGTGCATTTGTAAATGTTTATGTGTACACATATTATCTCTCATTCTATTTAAGGGCAAATCCTAGATTTTAATATACTACATTCAGAGATAATCATTTTAATTGGATATATGGTTTCTTACATTTTTGTCATACTCTTTCTCATACACACACGCACACGAACACGCACACATACGCACAATCGCAAGTATTCATTATACGACACCCCTAGGTTTTTTTTTCTTTCTGTTTCACTCATTCTCATTTTGAATGGCACTCTTCAGTCCCCCTCACAAATAATGCATACTCACCCCGAACACACACACACACACACACACACGTTATACACGCACAAAATACATATACGCGCACATGCACGGACGCACGCACGTCAATTTTTCGCTATTATTTCTTTTCTTCATCACTTTTTATGTGTGTATTCTTATCTCTTTATTTCGTCTTCTTCTTCTTCTTTTCCTTTCTTGTCCTTTTTTTTTTATATCCATTCGCAATTTTTTTCAATTCACACCCTTCCTATTCTCCGCTTTTTCATCCTCTTTTTTCTTTTTTTATTTTCTTTTTTAATTTTTTTCTTTGTTTCAAAGATCCACGTTTTTGAACACTTTTGGGGGAGGTTCGGAGTGCCCGGATATTTATTTTTTTGTCTTTTTTTTTTGTCTTTTTTTGTCTTTTCTTTTTTTTTTCTTTTTATCGACCACATTCTCTCCGCTAAGGATTATTATACAAAATAATTAGAAAAATGTACAAAAATTCATAAAAATAGTAATAGTTACATATTACAAATTACTTTTGGGTAATTATAATAGTGTGATTGAGAACCGAGCACGGAAAGTACAACGCTACTTATACCTTGTATTACGTTTTTTTTTCTTTTTTTTTTCTTTTTTTTTTTTTTGTTTTCCCTTTTAATCCATCGGTATTCTTTTTTGTTCCTTTTTTTTTCTCTAAATATAATACACGTATCATCATCATCATCATCATCATTATTATTCGAGCACGAGGAGAGACAGTTTAGGAACGCATAGCTCGCCGCGAAAAAAAAAAAGATAGAAATCACGTTTTCGTTCTTACCGATTTCTTTTTCTATTTTCTTCGATCTTTTCAATCCCCCTTTACCCTTTCCCCTTCTTTCAATTCACATCGCATTTTATTTTCTTCTTCATTCGTTCTTTCGGTCGTTCACGGCAACGACGAATTCGTGATTTCGGTGTTTGAGGATAAAAAAGAAACAAAAATTAGAAATAAAATGGGAGGGGGGAAGATGAAAAAAGAAAAATTAGAAAAAAAAAGATAAGGAAAAGTGCAACAACAACGACAATGATATTTTATCATCGTCGTTGTTCCTTTTCCATATTTTTGTCCAATTTTTTTGAGTACCTCCTTTACATCCCGTTTTTTTTTCGCATTTGGCTCAAGGCGTTCCTCTTCTTATATCTCGCTCTTTCTCTTCTCTTGATTAGCTTACACAATCTCTTTTTTTCGCTATTTATTTACATTTTTACGTTTTAACGCTCATCAAAATGGCACACACGTGCAACACACGACGCATACGTTGCACGCTTGTGCATCTGTTGTATGTGTTGTGTGTTGCATCATTTGTTTCATCTTAATTTTTTTTTTCTCTTCCTTCTTCGGCTAATTATTTTCTCTCTTTCTCTCTCTCTCTCTCTTACACACACACACACACACGCATATACACATACACATATACACACACCATACAGAGGCATGAACGCATACACGGATGATACACTCTCGTTCGTTTCAATTAGACTAATCATCACAATATGCATAGCGAAAAAAATCCTCGCACGTTTTTTTTCCACGATCGATCGAAGAAAAGAAGATAAATTTGGAAATTTGGACAAACGTGGTGTTGTCAGAGTCTTGATAATTTTCCTTTTTTTTTTCTTTTTATTTATTCAACTACCCCAACTACTCTCATTTCACAGCTACGAGGATTTGACTTTATTTCGAGCTACGTTATTTTATTGGGCGATATAAAAAAATTACAAAATTACACACCCCAGCCTCCCTCCTTTCTTTTCCTGTTTCTATTTCACTTATTCTCTCTTATTTTCTTTGTTTTAAATCGAAAAACACCACGTTTTCCTCGAAGAAGAAGAAAAAAAAATGAACGAAAAGTAATTTTTCATTCGGACGAGGAGGTATTTTCGATTCGGCTCGATCAGCTGGTGTTGTGGTCTTTCGAAAATAAAAAAAAAATAGAAAAAGTATACAAAATTATGATAAATTCGATAAATTGCGAAATTGTGGAGACGATGAAAAAAATTTGGTTTCTTCTACGAAGTTTTTCTTTTTTTCTTCGATCCTTCTTTCTCGTTGACTTTTTTTCTCTCTCTCTCTTTTTCTCTTTCACGCACGTTTTATTTTTCTTTCTAGACAGGGAAAAAAAATCATGTTAAAAAGGATAAATCGAAATAATAATTATCGAAATAATAATTATCTTCGATTTAGGTAACATAACTGCACGGGACTTTATTGCAGCTCGCAGCTTACATACACGCATACACGCACACGCAACACACGTACACAAACACTATCGTGCAGTGCTATTACGTATTATTTCAATTTAACATTTATAATCACGCGTTACACACTATAGCTATGTATATAATGTATAATATTTGACGTATGCACGTTATATAACAAACATTTACTTGTATCGATCATATATAACGTATATACGTTTATTATTATTATTATTATTATTATTAATATCATTATTATTATTAATATTATCATATTATAATAATAATAATTATTATTATTTTTTTGCCTTTTTTTTGTGTGTTTATTTTTTAGATTTCGATTAAAACGCAAGTTTTGCTACATTCTTTCTCTCCTTTTTTTCTCCCTCGAAGAAATTCTAGCAATGTTTCTTTTTGACATTCCTCTCTCTCTCTCTCTCTCTCTCACACATACACTCTCTCTCCTTCTCTTTCATTCACTTTTCCCATATTTTCAGAATACTTTCTTTCTCTCTCACACTTTCCTTCTAACCCTACTCGCTCGTTCGTTCGTTTCTGTTTTTCTATTTTTCGCATTTTCTCTCTCGCACACGTCGCGTGAGCCGACGACCGATTCCAACACAAAAATTTCGTCTCCTTTCCCGTTTTACCCCTTTTATTCACTCCTACGATTAATTTTTTTGGTTTTCAGTTTTTTTTTTCCTTTTTTCTTTTCTTTTCTTTTTTTTTAACAATATCTCGCGACCAAAAAATAAATTTTGCTGTTATTATTATTATTATTATTATGATTTATATTGTGTATTATTACATTTTGCTAATTAAATGTTAAAAAACTAACGATTTTATATGAATCGTTTTGAACGGCTACGTTTGCTTACGTTACAAAGAGTTTCGTCGAGTTTTAATTTATTTTTTTGTTTTTATTATTTATTTATTTTTTATTGTAGTGGTTGAAAAGGAAGGAGAGAATTTACATTTTATCCGTTATTTAATTATTATACAAATAGAAGTAATAGTTCCTGGTTCTGGCGCGACGACAGCTTTTTTTTTGATTTTCCATTTTTTTTTTTTCTACCCGCTTCTTTATTCTAACAATTTTTGTTGTTGTCTTTGTTTCATTACCTCGTTCACCCCACCCCGTTCATTTGGATTTGTCCGTAATAATTGTAATTTCTCTTTATCATTTATTTTGTTCTTGCATTATTATGGACGAAACTTTACACGAATCTCGTTTTACCGTGAGCGTTAGACATTTTTTAATAGAAAATGAGAAAGAATGAGAGAGAGAAAGAGAGGAAGAAAGAGAAAATATTTTTCTAACGATTTAAGAATCATCAATTTTGTTTTATTTAAATCTTCGAAAAATCATCTCTCACCAATTTGTTTATTAATTTTCGGTATTATTGGCTTTTTCGTATAACTGATCACAGTGAAATTTTTTTCTCTCTCTCTCTCTCTCTCTTTCTCTATCACTCGTTCTTTCTTTCTTTCACTTTACCATTTTCTAATAATAGAATTAACGCGGATCATCGCATTTTTCGCTATAGCAATTTATTCGCTACTACCACGAGCTCTAACGAACAAATTATTCTAATCTTCTCCTACCGTTTGAAATGATTTAAAATTCAAGTAAACTAAATAGAGAATATAATAATCTTAATTTTATAGGTAAAAATATGCAAAAAATAAAATACTCGCACACGTTTATTAAAGTAAGAAGAAAAGGAAAGAAAAATGTGTTTCCTGTATATTATTTTTGGTTTATTTCTTTTAAATCTTTTTATTGTTATTGTTATTATTATTATTATTTAAAAAAAATATATATTTATGTATATATATTTATTTATATAATCATCTCTGGTGTGGTGGGAACATGGACAAAAAAATAATTACGCACGCGACTAATCGGTAATAAATAATTCGCGAGTAGTAGTAGTAGTAGTAGTAGTAGTAGTAGTATAGCTCGTAGAAATTGTCCTAAAATGCGTTAGACTATGCCAAAAATTGTTCGTGCATTCGTCTATTTTGGTTTTTTTTTCTCTTTTATTTATAACTCGTCATTCATTCATTCCTTCCATCGTACTCTTTTTCTTCTCTAACGCATTAATATTTTTCGTTTAATTTTATTTATTAAAATTTACAAATTGCACGGTTTGACGATTATCGATGATACAAACGGAGTAGTTGCATTCCTATAATTAGATAATACTAATCAGGCTGTAGGCATTACGAAATATCCTGTTGATCGGATTTACGGATTTATGAATATTATTTTATATTTTCTTTTCTCCCCCTGTCGGGTTCAAACTAATGGATTATCGTAATATTATAATAATAATAATAATATTATTATTAATAATAATAATGATAAAAGGTAAAAGTGTGAATAAGGTATTGTTTGCATTTACGATAAAACTACAATATAAGCGTATTTCCAAGGTAATTCGTGTACGCGTTAGCTTTCATTAAAACTAATCCCAACATACGTAGGGAAGAAAATTTGATTTTACTTAAAGTTGAGAACAAAAAAAAAAGAATAATGAATGATATACCAAAGTTGTATTTTATGAATTGTAACATTCTTCAACGCTAATCAAAATCATCGTTTCTTCGAATGAACAATATTAATTAATATTACGTGTATTGTTTCATCTTAATTTGCAAATAATACCCTACTCGCGTTATCTATCAAAAAAGATTCCTAAAAAAAAGGGTTCATAAAAAGAAGGAAGTAAATACTTATACAAAGAAAAACAAATAATAAATAAAAATATGGTAAAATGGCTATTACGTGAATCATTGAATAGAGGTAGTTGTAAGCTGCTAGTAGATAAATATTTACGTAATATGTATATTATATATATATATGTGTGTGTGTGTGTGTGTGTATTTGGAGTGTGAGTAATAGGTACATGTAATCGGTAAAATACGTAATAACCATAAATGAGAGAAATACGATTTATTATTATCTACCATTTTGTTTTTCTAAGTAAAAAAATTGTTTCCATAGTATAAAAAGGAAACGAGATGAAAAAAAATAATAATAATAAAGTATCTCAACTATTATAAATATCTAAAGATTAGAGAAAGACGTTCGGTGGACAAAACAGTCTTTTTGCGAAACAACGCGACAGAGAAAACGCGTAACATCAAAAGTTTATAAAAAAAAAACTCTTTTTTTTTTATTTTTTTCTTAATTTTCTGTGTTTACGTGTGATCCTTTTTTTTTTGCATTTTCTTTTTCCTTTTTTTTCGACGCATTCTGTCACATCAAAGATAATTGTTATTATTGTTACGCTAAGTAATATTATTATTATTATTATTATTATTATTATTATTATTGTTATCGTTATATCTTCATAATTATTATTATCATCATTTTCATCATCATCATCATCATCATTATTATTATTATTAATTATTCATTATTTTCTTTTTTTTTTTAAATCGTTGATATCGATTTAACGATAATGATTCATCATTGAAAAGATTAGAATTACTTTTTTATAGTTTAATAAAATATTAAATAAAATTTTTCTTTTTCTTTCTTTCAACAACGGAGTACCGTTTTATTATTTTTCTTATTCAAATTTAACGAATTACGAATTTTGTCTTTTATATTTCACTTTCTGTTTTTTTTTTTTCATTTCTTTATTTTTATATTACGGAACGTGTTTTTATTTTTTAATAATTTTCTTACGTCATAAGCATTAAAAGGAGCTCGAGTTTAACGTGATTAATCATTTTTCTTCTCTCTCATTCTTTCTTTTATTTACTTTTAAACTTGTCTATCTTTTTTGTTTTATTTAATTATTAATTTGTATTATTAAAGAAGAAGGAAGAGATCAGTAGTTGTAAAGGCAACGTTATCGAACATATATGTATACGTTGAGAAGTTATTTTATTCTACCAAAAAGAGAAGGAAAAAAGTATTTTTATTATAGCCCCGACAATAATTATCATCATTATTATACGAGTATAATTTACGAACGATTCGTTAATATTCATTTATTCATTAATTAATTCATTTATTTATTTAATACGATTTTTTTTATTTAGTTTGTTTAAATCTTTCTTTTACTTTTCACGATTATTGGTTTCATCTACATGGAATAATACCTTGGTTGCATGCGCGTGTATGTATGTGTCTGTGTATGTGCTATGTGTGTTTCTCTGTTTCTCTTTATAGATGTGTGCATACTTTAC
The DNA here is from genome assembly GCA_023678845.1 of Mischocyttarus mexicanus. Classification (NCBI taxonomy): domain Eukaryota; kingdom Metazoa; phylum Arthropoda; class Insecta; order Hymenoptera; family Vespidae; genus Mischocyttarus; species Mischocyttarus mexicanus. The sequence continues at coordinate 2,747,499 of JACGTP010000011.1, read as the reverse complement.
ACACACACACCGACAAATTATGTCACTTTGCAGTAATAATTAAACAAACAAATAATCATTTCTTCATTATATTAATATTTCATTTCTTTTTTTTTTTATTTTCTTTCTCTCTCTCTCTCTCTCTCTCTCTCTTTAATACGTTTACCCTAATCTTATTCTTTCTCGAACGTATTTTCGTTCTGCTCACGCGTTAATTCTTTCATTCTCTCTCTCTTTCTCTCTTTTACACGCATTTTTACTCACACGAATATCAAATCATTTCCTCTCTCTCCCTCTCTCTCTTCTTCTTTCTTTCTTTCATTCATTCATTCTCGATTCTCACCGATTAACTAATCTTCCATGTCTACTTTTTCGAAGACTCCATTTTTAAATATTAAATTGAGTAATTGAATTGTCTTACATTGAAGGCCCTAAAGTCAAAAGTCGTGTTTTTTAGAAAAAGGTAAAAAATTTTCGCCGTCCTAAAGTAACAGCCCTTTTACCAAACTCCCTCCTCCCCCCCACTATCCCCACCCCAATTTTTTTCTTACATTTTTTGGGGGTTTTTTCTTTTTATTTTTCTTTCTTCTTTTATTCTTCTTTTTTACTTCATTTGTCCATCGTATCTTAATTTTATTACGTTTCGTTATTGCTACATTCTCAATCTCATTCTATCTCATTCTCACACACATGCACAAACTCTCTCTCTCTCTTTCTTTCTTTCTTTCCCTCAATTTCTCTCTTTCTTACTCTCTTTCATTCGTCAAAATGAAATTTGTCCATTCTATTTCTTCGTATTTTTTCCATCCCCCTTCCCATTTCCCGCCTCACATGGCCAATACACCCTCTTCTCTCCTAAACCATTACTTTTTATTTTTGTTTCCCCTATATTTTATTTCAATACGAAAATATTCATCGTTTGTTAAAAAAATTGTTCTCGCTTTCTCTCTCTCTCTTTCTCTCTCTTTCTCTCTCTGTGTGTCTCTCTATCTCTTTGTCTGTTTTCTTAAATCTTAATCGCCGTTTGAAAAATGTTCGTTCGATGCTCGAGGTATGATGTGTGCACATATTTTTTTTTTTTTGGTTGGGTTCTCTCTTCCTCTTATCTTTTATCTTTATTTTTTTTTTTGTTATATTTTTATTTCTTTTTTTTAAATAAATATCTCGCTCGGAAAAGTCGAGCTGACGGGGGGTAAAAAAAGGAATCCTTGAAAAATAGGAAATAATATTCTCTTATTTTTTTTCTTTTTTGTTTTCCTTGATTACGATAGAACGAAAATACATACTCGTTAGTTCTTTCTCGGTTTTTAAAATCGTATCGATCTGATTCGTCGATCGTTTCGTTTTTTGTTTTTATTATAATAATAATAATAATAATAAAAGCGAATAAGTATTTGACGATTTAAAAAATACAAAAATACAAAAATACAAAAATACGTAAAAATAAACGTTCGCTTGATCTGTAAAGTTAATCGTTTTTCAATCTTTGCCCACCCTTATCCTTGTTGATAAAATTTCCAATAAAAATTCATCATTATTGTTAAAAGTATGTTACTTTTCAATTAACCCTTTGCGGACAGTACGGTACGGTACGAAGCAAACCGTACCGCGTGGGCGAGTGTCTTTTGTCGTGTGCATATTTTATTTTATTTTATTTTATTTTATTTTATTTTATTTTATGGAAATACTGATTACTTTAAAAACAGCAAATACAATTATATGAAGTTAGTACTTAATACAGATTCAAGATTATAACAAACATCGAAAATAATTCCTTATAGTAAATATTATTCAATTTAAGTTCCTCGGTAATAAGAACACATATATGTGTTTGTCAGCTCTGTAATTTGCTAAGCAAAACGTACATATGAGTTGCTCGACTAAATCGATGGTTTACGAAAAACCCATATATGCGGCTATCGTCCGCAAAGGGTTAACACATTGCGTATGGCACTCTACTCGTTCAACGCGCTTCAAAAGCTCGCATATTTTCGAGCGTTGTAAAAAATACTTTGTATGTATTGTACAATGCATATATATTGCACTCTTTCGAAATTTCGTTAATCATATGTCATAAGAATATGCAAGGGTTCGTTGTCCCTAGTAACGTAACAAGAAAAAAATCAATTATTTATCATTTCTAGAGTCGTCGATAAAAAAAAATATAAAAACGAGATAATTCGTGACTCGTCCATTCATAAAGTTCGGTTTGTAAAAAACGAGAATTCTCCTTACCCGTACGCAACGTGTTTATTTCTTACCGTCTTTATACACATGCTTGTATATGTTTCCTGCATATATTTAATGTGTGTTAAAAAATAATCATTTGTATGTAACCATGCGACTATAACGATGCTTTTAACGAACAACACACACGTGTATTTAACACGTTTTAAAACAACAACTTAACGTCTATTGGGTAAAAAATAAAAAATATATAAATGATCGATTAATCAAACGACCGTCGATAGGATCATTTGATTCTATCGATTCGAACAAACGAACTAATCAACGAACGATCGGATACGAGAGTCAAAAACTACGAACGGGGGTTTTGTTACCACGCGCGCGTTGTTTCATCGTTTCTTCTTTCTGTATTTCCTTATCCATTTTTTTTTAATGTTTTTTTTTTTTTAATATTTTCTTTATTAAATCTTTTTGTCTTTTTATGTATTAATCTTTCCTTAAAGAATTTTTTTATCGCGTGTACAAAAATGTCTTTCTCTCTCTCTCTTTCTCTCTCTCTCATTTGCTCATTTTATTCTTTCTAACATTCGTTCTCTCTTTCTTGTATCGTACATTCATCTCATTCGCTCATTCATTCTCTCTTTCTCTCACTCTCTTTCTTTTTTTTTCTTAAGCATAGAATATAATACACATTAACATTAATTGTTACATTATTATAAAGAGATTATTTTTAGAATTAAAAAACGAACGGATCAAAAAAGATCTTTAGCATGCAAATTGGCTAGAAACGGTTAACTCTTAACTCGGTTAAACATTTAGTTCGAGTTAGAGATTTATCGATCGTCTTCTTTAATCTTTCTATTTTTTTCCAAAAATTTATATATTATATATATATGTATGTATATCAATACCTACACACACTCTAATAGCTAAGAAAAATCGTTTAAAACAGTTACACGTTCTCTGTTTCTCTTTCTCTCTTTCTTACTTTCTTTCTTTCTCTCTCTCTCTTTCTCTCTCTCTCTTTTCACACGATTAATTCTCATCCCCTAACTTCCTTATTTTTTATTCACTAATACGTATAAGAATTTTTCTTTTTCCTTTCTTTGTAAATAATTTTTCTTTCTTTTTTTCTTTTTACAGAAAACCACTCGTCGGGGACGATTTCTGCAAATAATTGAAGAAAAAGGAATCGATCGCTTTCGTGTGAATGGATTCAACGAGAAAGATTAGGAGAAGGAGAAGGAAGAGAAGAGAAGGAGTGGAAGAGAGAGAGAGAGAGAAAGAGAGAAAAGCAAAACGGTGGATGATGGTCTTTCGAAAATAGACGAGATCGAATAATCCCTTTTTTTTTTTTTACCAGTTTCTTAATTCAATTTTTTGATCGAAGGTATATAAAAGATTGATCCATTCTTCTCGTCCTTAAAATTCGTAAATGTGTTTTTTTTTTTTTTTTTTCATTTTCGAAAGACCTATTCCCACCTTTTCTTTTCCTCCTCCCAAGGACGACGGATTCGCTGACGGAAAATAATTCACCCTATGCAATAATTCGTTTAATTTAAAATTACGACTAGTGCGATATAACAAAAAGTGATGAAGGAATATAAAAATAAGAAAAAAAAAAAGTAGAAAAAAAAAAAATAGGATCTTAGAAGCAAGATCACAAGATATGCACGCACGTTTAACTATGTAGCCATGATCAATTAATTTTCTTTATATGTAAATATATATATATATGTATATAACAAAGATGAAAGTCGAAGCATTAATTTTCTTCGTCAGATATAAATAATATCCGATATGAAAAATCCTTTAGATCTCCCCACAAATTTTCTTCCTTTCATTGATATCTTTTTTTTTTTGTTTTTTTAAATCATATTTTCATCAAATTTCTTTAAGTTCACACTGCATTTTCGTGTAACATAATTATTCACACGTTATAGCATTAATTCGTAAAGAATTTCTATTTTTGTTTGTTTTTTTTTTTCATTTTGTTAAGTTTATCATCTCGCTTGCGTTATAAAAACGCATCGATGTTGATAGTAGTGGTGGTGGGTGGTGATAGTGATGGTGATAATGGTGGTGATAATGGTGGTTTTGGTATTGGTTACAAACAACCCCGACAAAATACAATGAAAAATAGGAGACAATTATTAATGATTTATATAAAAAAGAACACTTAGAAACGTATAAAGCTCCGTGCTAAATAAATCCGTGTTTTTAAATTAATTATACGTACGCATATATATATATGTATGTATATATATATACATAGACACGTAAAAAAGAATTTGCACGTACGTGTATAGGGTTTTACTTTATTATTTCTTTTTTTTTTTTCCTTTTTTTTTTTTTCTTTTTCTTTCAATCATCATCATCATCGTCGTTATTATTATTATTATTATTATTATTATTATTATTATTGTTATTGTTATTATTATTATTATTATTTTTTTTTTTTTATTGTACGTGCGAGATTACACTTTACATTTTCTTTCGCGTGTGTATGTATATATGCATGACCTTTATAAAGTACTCGAATTAAACTCGTCTCTCTCTCTCATCGTCCCATTATTCGTTTACTTCTCTCTCTCTCTCTCTCTCTCTCTTTTTTTTTTGTTTATTTAACTATTACACTCACACACATTCTATCTTTCTCTAATTCTCCCACACGACCGTTATCAACATTGCACTACTCCCAGCGGCTTCTTTTTAATAAAGTCATATTAAAACTTTATTCACATTCGTTTTTAATTTTTTATACTCACTACTATATATATATATATAATATATATACATATATATAATCACACAATGGACTTAATTTGCTTCTGATGCAATCATTTATTTTTCTACATTTCAGCAATATATATATGTATATATATATGTATGTATATATGTATATATAGAAAAAGAAGAAGAAAAAAAAAAAGGATAGAAAAAGTTTAACAAACGATTGACCCTACTCCCCACCCTCCTGCCCAATCATCATTTTCCTCTCATCGCACACAACACTCTTTCTGTGATTTTTTTTTTCCTTTTCTTTCCCCGTAACTACAATTAATTAAATAATAATTATTATTATTATATTAATGAAAAAAGAAAAAAAAAAAGAAAAAAACCTTACCGTCTTTAATACCACATTTACACCATTATTTTGTCTAATTTTAATTCCTACTAAATCCCTATAATGTGGGACGCCGGTAAAAACCAGCGTACTCTTCTCGATGTGTAATCTATTATTAATATTTTTATATATATATAAATTGAACTATTCACTCATTCTTTCTCTCTTTCTTTCGCACGCATGCTCGCTCGCTCGCTAGATTCTCTTTCTTTCTTTCTTTCTTTCTTTCTTCGAGGAAGAATAGAAAGGGAAAAGAAATGTAAAATAAAAATCTAAACAGAAAGAAAGAAAAAAGAAAAACAAAAAAAAAAAAGGATTAAAAACAGCTGATAAAAACTATTCAAAACTCACACACAAAAATCTTTTACAAAAACTCGCGTTTCTACATGCGAGTTGATTTTTTTTCCTTTCTAAAAATAATAATTATAATAGTAATAATAATAATAATAATAATATTAATCATAATCATAATAGTAATAATAGTAATAGCAATAGTAATGGTAGCAATAATATTAATATTAATAATAATAGTAGTAATAATAATAAAACGAATAATATTAATTATAATAAAGAGTAATGATAAAAAAAAATACAAGAATAAACTACTTTCATCTAACTACACATAGATATATATATATACATAAATATATATATGTATATGTATATATATGTGTGTGTGTGTGTACGTGGTTCGATTAACAAATCGAACTCGTACATTCCTCGACTACTTATTATTTAATGAATATTTGTTTATTTTATTTTTTTCATATATATATATGGTGCAACGACGCGAGTGTGTTTGTTTTTATCTGTGTGTCTTTCACATGCGCGCGTGCTCGCGCGCGCGCGTTCGTTGGTATTCACGCGTGTGCACTTAGCTAACTTCGCTTTCTTTGGTACGTGCAAATCTCTGTATGATAATTATAATCATAATTAATAATATATAATAATAATAATAATAATAATAATAAGAATAAGAATAAGAATAAGAATAAGAATAATATAATAGTAATAGGTAGTTAATCGTGACAAGAACGACTATAATTGTAGACAATATAACTACGAACTAATAGTTGACGTCATCGTTAACTATGAAAATTACGATAGAGCACAATACAAATTAGTTAACGTTGACGAATCTTGACACCATTTGCGAATCACTAATTGTAGAGGAAAAAGAAAAAAAAAAAAGGAAAAGAAAAAAATTTTATAAAACGACGAATGAATATAATTAAACGGTCACTCAAACAAAATAATATTATAATAAAAAAAGAAAAAAAAACGAACTATATACGTCTTTGGAGTAAACGTAAATAAAAAAATATAATATAACGTAGGATGATATTCGAAGTAAGACGAAAAGAGGGACGCATGGATTCAAATATCTCTGGGAAAGCTTATATCTTCATTATTATTATTATTATTTTTTTTTTCTAGCTTTCTGTATCCCTTTCTTTTGAATCCAATTGAATTTCGAGATCGTCGGGGAAAGGTGCGTTGTAAGGATCGCGAAAGGATTAAAAATATACAAAAATTCATTGGCCGGTTTTTCTATTTGGATCACATCGGCTGCATTTTCTTTCTCTTTCTTTCATCCGACGTTCTCGAAAAAATATAAACGACGCGTCCCTATTTTCCCTTTTGCAATAGTAAAAAAATAAAATTAAATCAAAAAATAATATTAATATAATAATATAATAATATAATAATATTTAATAAGTAATAAAATTAAAAAAAGAAAAAACAGAAACAAGATTAAAAAAAAAAAAGATGAAAAAAAAAGAAAATAGAAGACACAAAAAAATAATTCTTCAAACATTTCATTACGCGTGTCGATAATTTAAACGCGCGCGCGTGTACGCGTTAATACGTGTACTACCTTTCTTTCTCTTATGTGTTTCTCTGTGTACGACTATATATAATATATACATACATATATATATACATATATATACATATATGTATATATTATAAATTTTATATACGCAAATATGTTATATATACATATTAATATATATATGTATATATTATAAACACTAAAATGGTATCTACCATGTGAAATATAAGAATAATAACTTTATTTAAAAAAATAAAAATTAATTAAATCGTCCTCGGAAAACGGTATATCGGAGGGTGAGCAGGAGGTGTACACGGTTACGAGCTCTCCTGTTTTTTTTTGCTAGAAGTTTTACGTACGTACGGGCACGTTTTTTTATTTCTTTTTTTTTTTTTCTTTTGCATTACTTACGATTAAAGTTTATATATTTTCTTTATCTTCCATACTCACACTCTCTCACTCTAACTCACTCTCACTCTCACTCTCACTCATTTACACTCTCGCACACATATACGTACACGCATACAAAAACTGACACTTTATCACGTTTTCCTGACCCTTCCCTTTTCTCTCTCTTTCTTTCTTTTACAATTAAAATAAGACACATCGATGTATGCAATACGTGTTATCATCGTCACTTTATTAAAAAAATAAAAAAAAGAAGATAATAAAAGAAAAAATAAGAACGATCGAAAGATCAATTTATCAATAATAATCATTATCAATAAACTTACTTTTCTTTTTCTTTTTTTTTTTTCATTTCTTACTCGCAAAAATGTCGCACGCAGATAGAAATTCGTCTTTCTGTTATCAATTCTTATCAATTCTTTCCTCTTAATCACTTCTCTTTCTCTCTTCTTTAATCGTTTTCACTCATGCACTTTAACATACATTCTAGCATTCATTTTTCCTTCCTCTCTCATTTGCACTCTTGTTCATTCATTCACTCACTCATAAGATTCACTCTATCTTCGTTACTTTAAAAATTACACTCACACTCTCGGCCGCGTATTCGCCGCAACACTTACGTAATTTCTCTGAACTAAGTAAGAGATTATTTAGACAAGAATATAACAGCGGTATAAAAAACTTTTCAACACTGAAAAATACAATCTATCATAAATGACTACCCTTGCTACTCGTTCTCCTCCACATCTTTCATCTTATTGCATTATGTACTCGCTTTCTTTCTTTCTTTCTCTCTTTCTCTCTCTCTCTCTCTCTCTCTCTCTCTCTCTCTCTTTCACCCTCTCACCCATTCTTAACTTTGAACATCCTAACCCCTCACATTCTTTCAACCTTATTTTCTCGTTCTCTTCATTACACGCATGCACAATAATCGAACGACAGTGTATCTACGTATGTACGTGTACGACGCGCGTGTGTATGTGTGTGTGTGTTTAGCCCTGTGTATTATTTTACCACTTTTATGTATTACCTTTTTCCCCTATGATGTTATGCTATGATGTATATATTTTTTCATTTATATACGAGAATGTATATATAATACGAATTTCGTAAGAGTCACGTTGCGATTTCATAGCTCGACCGCAAACCCGTCATTAATCATCAATCACGCCGATTGTAAATGATGCTGCAAATTCTTACTTTTCTTCTTCTTCTTCTTTCCCCCTTTTTTTATTTATTTATTTATTTTTTTTTTTGCATTATTTCTTTTGCGTTAGATAAAAAGAAAAATCACCAGTCATAGCTCAGTTACTTTTTTTTGTTCTTTAAATAATTATCACGCCGTGTACCTATTATGTTATTTCTTTCTCTCGTCACACATACACATGCATAGGACATTCGTTCACGCACACTGTCGATTCGCGTATGTCAACTTTCTCTCTCTTTCTCTCTCTCTTTCTTTCTTTCTTTCTTTCTTTCTTTCGTTCTCGTTATATTTAAATCCCGAGTTACATTGCCCCACTTCTTTCATATCTGTCACAATATATTAGATATTTTAATCGTTATTATCAATTATATATTAGTCCTTTATATATAGATATATATATATATACACACATACATACATATATGATACATAGATACATATATATATATATATATGTATATATATGTATATATATATCTATATATATTATGCTTTATCACACGTATTACAAGTGGCTTGCAGAATCACACTTAACATATTTATTAATTACTATTATTTGATGTCCTTAAATTCCTTTTTTCCATTTTTTTTATTTTTGTTTTTTGTTTTTTGTTATATTTTTGGTCTTATTGTTAGTCGCGCCATGCATTTTTATAAAGGACGTGTTACTGAGCCTCTCTTTGTGTATTATTTTTATGTACTTTTGTATTCATGCACGTACGTATGTACGTATGTATGTATATATGTATGTATATATGTTTTGTGTATTTTCATTAACGTAGGACGTGTAAAAATGTTTCTTTTTTTTTTTTTTTCTTTTATCGCGAATTTTATATTTCCTATTTACTCGCAACGCTTGGTATATGCCGTTTGGATTCTCGTCCCGAAAAAAGGATCGAGAAACTATGGCGAATCAACGCGTAATAGAGAAAAAAAATAATTAATAAAAAAGAGAAAAATAAAAAGAGGAAAACAATACGGAAGAAAAGATACGAGAGAAGAAGAAAGAAAAAAAAAATAGGAGTAGAAAAAACAATTAAAAGGAAAGAAGAAGACAAAATATTACAAAAACTGGATTAGAAAGTACGTATCGTTTGGTTGACGACGCGACAACTTGCCGAAATTCGTATTTGAATTAACTTCGTCTCGTCGCGATATGCATCCCCAACACGATCATCTCATTATTAATATTATAATTATATTATTACCATTATTTTCTTTCTTTTTTTTTTTATTCGCATATTATCCTTACGTGCAATAGAGAGACGCGTAAATCGAACACTTATTTAGTTAGTTAGGTAGGTTTTTTTTTTTTCCCCATCTTAAGAACATTCATATTCAAAGGACACGATTGTTTTAATTACGTAGATTACGTGAAAAAATGATGCGAATAACATCGACTCTATTTACTTTCCTACCTCTCTTTCTCTCTCTCTTTCTCTCTTTCTCTCTTTCATTTATGTCAAATTTACTATGCTACTGTTTAATCTCTCCCTTTGACTTTATTCGCCTAATGTGCGTGTTGTGTCTGTGTAATACGTGTGTGTGTGTGTTTCACTTAAACGTGGAGAGCGTATGTAATCGCGCATTATGGTATGTATGTAATAAGTGTATACATGTATATGTGTATATGTGTGTGTGTGTGTATTACGTGGGAGCCGCGTCGGCGGGATCAAAAGGGTTACTCTCCGCGATCCGAGCAGCACTCTCGTTTTCATTTAAACATTAGAAAAATTTATCTAGAAAAATCGGCCTCGGTCCTCGGTTCGAAGGTTGGCTCGCATCTTTAGAACTTGGAACAATACTACTCTCTATATAATATATATTTATATATATATATAATATGTATATATCAATATATATATATATATTTTTAATTATAAATTGATTTAGGTAAATTGGTACCTACATAAGTCTCGCTACAATTGTATGGATCGATGCGGAGTCTTGTTGTGTGCTGTATCTGTGTTAAAGTATGTATTGTATGTATGCATGTATTATACGCATATACGTATGTATACATGTATATATGGTATCTCACGAAAACGTGTAAGTGTAATTAGTATTAATGTGTTTACATGTACGTGTGCGTGTGTGTGTTAAATGTTACGAGCATATGGGGCGCTTAAATGCACACGCGCGCGCGCGCATGTACGTTTTTAAAGCGCCTTACTCCGTGGGCTCGTATGTGGGATGAAAAAATTTGAGCCTAACACGCGTACGAATCACGACGTTGCGATATCCCTTATATATCGAGAACGTATATATATTATCGGTCGTGTGGACTATACGCGAACGAATGAACACACATACGCACGTCGTCATTCTTACGGATACGCACTTGACGCGTCTCATACAGCGTGTATATTTAATTTTTTTTTTATTTTTCTTTGTATAAACTTTATCCGCGATCCTTGGGTGCACTCGAAAAGTCATTTTCTATGTTTTCTCCTCCTCCTCATTCTGTCATTTCTTCATTCATTTTTGTTTTAATCATTTTTCCTATCCTTTAGCTACGAAGTTTAATTCATTTCTCTCGAGATGCACACACCCGGTTGCGGCATTTAATTTAATTTTAATCCTCTCGCGGGTTATTCTCAACCACGTTTTGGATTAATTCCTTCATTTCCCTCCTTCTCTTTCTCTTCCCGTTCCTTGCTGCCTCCTCTTTCTCTCTCTTTCTCTTTTTTTTCTCTCATTTATCGCTCAGAATTATCGCAACGGGTTAAAATTAAAATCTCTCATTTATCGCAACGGGTTAAAATTGCACTAACTAACGCTCGTCGATTATCTATCCTCTTTTTTTTTCTCTTTTATCGTCAATTTTCTTCATATCTTTTCACTTTTATGCGTCCTTTTCTATTTTTTCTTTACGTTTATTTCTTCTTTTCTCTCTCTCTCTCTCACTCTTTCTCTTTATTTCTTTCATTTTAATCCAATAATAGCTCGCGACGAGCGAGAAAGCTTACTCGTTCTCTCTCCCCCCACCCCCTCTTTTGTTATTTGTTTTTTTATAATATCATTTAAACAATACAAATCATATATAAGTCGTATCATTTTTTCCTGTTCTTATCTTCGTTTCCCCCATTTATTTTTTTTCTTTAAATTTTTCCTCTTCTTTTTCTTCCTATCAGTTCATTTTCCTTTATTTCTATTAATTATTTTTTTAGTTATTGTTGTCATCTTTACCAATATGTTTGGATCGCATTGATAATTCTTCGCTTATTAATAATCCGGATGATTAACTCTCGCGAGGGATTACTATAGCGTGAATTTCAACGAAAATGTCAACGAAGGGACGGAAGGGTCTCATCGTCGTCAATCGTCAATCGTCAATCGTCAATCGTCGGTCAATAATTGCCCTTTTCCCCAATGTTTTTTTTCTTCTTTCCCCTTTCATTTATTTATTTTTACTTTTACTTTTACTCTTACTTTAACTTTTACTTTTACTTTACTTTACTTTACTTTTACTTTTACTTTTATTTTTACTTTAACTTTTTGTAATTTGTTTCCCGTCGTTATTTTTATAGTTGATCGAGTCTTTCGAGCTTTCTGTGTTTTATTTATTTATTTTTTTTTTCTTTTTGTTTCCACCGCCGCGGTCTCCTGTCATCTAAACGCCACCTAAATTCTACGGCGATAAGTATATATATAAAATTGCCAAAAAAATAGTTGTATGTGTGTATATAGATACTTATCGTTTTCGTTTTTACCCCTCTCTCTCTCTCTCTTTCTCATTCTCTTTCTTTATCCGTGTCATATTTCACTATTCGTACGCAACGTATCTGTTTATCAGTCACTTAAGTATACGTAACACATGATTGCATTAAATATACTTCGTATTCTACGTGTGATACATATTTTTTTTTTCTTTCCGAATGTTTCCAGTTGCGTAATACTTCACAATTTTTTTTTTCTTCTTCTTCGTATTGTATATTTCCGAATGTATTATTATTATTATTATTATTATTGTATATATGAATTATTGAACCAGGTATATATATATGTATATATATATATATATTTGTGTGTGTATGTGTATGTGTATGTTTGTGTGTGTATAATGTAATATGTGAACAGGTGTTTCTCTCTTCTTCTCTTCTGGAGAACTACCCTCTTTACTTAATTTTAATCATATTCATTCTTCCTACAGATCATATCGTCGTAGTCGTGCGAGGTTAACTATGTGACTGTATTATTCTTATTACTTAATTGTTGTTATTATTATTATTTATTATTATTATTGTTGTTGTTGTTGTTGTTGTTTTTGTTCTTGTTGTTTGTCGACTGCTACTACATACGTACAGAAACGTCCGTCTATGAAAGCAGATCACACATTAAAAAAATGCCGTAACATGCTCGACGTAATCCCTCTCCCCGTGTTTCTTCAAATAATATTCCACTAACACACTCTTTTCTAGATTAGTTCTCTTATTAGATTTTCCTTTATCCCGTCTGTGTGTGTGTCTGTGTATGATCGAGTTCGAGCTAATTGATTAATGCATTTTCCTTTTTATTCTCATTCATCTTCTCTTAACGTTACTTGCTTGTTTGTTTCTTTCTTTCTTCGTTCGAACATCGAAAAAAGGGATACAATATGGGTGTGTATCGTTAAAAACGAAGAAATTAGCATTATTTTCGAGCGGTACTCCCCCCCATAAGACCTGATCTTTTTTTTCTGCTCTTCATTATTACGAGAGGACAAAAGGGTATTTGATTTAGCTGGACCAATAGAGAAACAATAGATATATACATATATATATAAATATCTTCGTAATATAATTTCGGTGGATCCTCGTTTGGAAAGTGCTAAGACGAGAATATATTGCTGTAAGAAAGTGATAAAATTGCTAGAATATTTTTCCCGACAAAATGGCGCTAACTAATTGATATCAAAGTGAATCTCACCGTAAAACTGTACAAAAATCTACCATCTTTATTTTTTTATTATTATTCTTCTTCTTCTTTTTCTTCGTAATTATAGGTTATTAAGTTATGCTTCTGCGTGTATAATGTTTGTGTAAATGTGATTTACGTGTATACGTGTATGTGTGTATATGTTTAGGGCAAGAGTTTCCGCTCTTTTTGTTTTCGTTTTATGTTCCTCTCCTACTATGTATAATATTTTTAATATACTATACATGCATACGTCGTTTTTAGTTTGTATTTTAAACTTATCGAGGATCGCACCAATGTTTCGTCAAGGTCTATGCCAATCACGCTCATTGTCCTCTCTCTCTCCCTCTCTTTAAAACGGACGTAAGAAGGTGCAAATGACCAATGACCCGATTCCTCTTCACCTATCCTAAACACATTTCTACCGATTCTCGTCTAACGTTCTCTCTATCTTTGATTTTGATAAACGCGACCGATCGAATCCTACGAGAGAATTTGTATTTTCTTTCTGTCATAGAAAAGAAGAAAAAAAAATAACAAACAAACAAACAAACAAACAAACAAACAAACAAACAAACAAACAGCAAACAAAAAACCTAAGTCACAGAGAATGTGCAATTAGAATGAACCCCACCCCACTCTCCCCGTGCGTAAATTCGACCCGATTTAACGAAAAAAAAAATGTATTTTGCTAAGAATTTTGTTGAAAAATTATTTCATCGAGGTTAACTCTCGATAGTTTGTTATTTAAAACGAGAAACGAAAAAAAAAGAAAAAGAAGAATATAACAAACGAAAATTGAATTTTACTATCGTCCTCATTTTTGTTGACCATAATCGTTCCTATCCCGTAAAATCATTCTCGTTTCATTTTCCTTGCTCTCTTTGTTATTTATTTTATTTTTCCTCTTTCTACGTCTCTACTAATCCATCATCTTATTTTCTCACTTTCTCTTTCTCGCTTTTATTCGCTTTATTTCACTCTAATATATTATACTTGTGTCTCCCCTAGCTTCCGATCGATCTCTCGAATAAGTTAACTAGTAAAAAAATCATCCCACCCTTAAGAAAGGTGCCCTCTCTCTCTCTATCTCTCTCTTTTTCTCTCTTTATCTCTCTTTTTTTCTTTTTACGAGCGCGTATGTGAGAAACGCGTATATATCAATTAACGCATCTATTTAACATATTATTATTATTATTATTATTATTATTATTTTTATTTTTTTTATTTTTAATAAGAATCCTTAAGAGCTAGAAAACTGTGTGGCCTGCGTATAAGGTGTTCGTTTTGTTGTTTTTGTTTTTGTTGTTGACTTGTTTTGTTTGTTTATATTGTTTAGTTTGATATTTTTTTTTTGTCTGATTTGTTATCTTCGTGATACCGAGAGAATTATCTAATATAAAGCAGTTTTAAGCACGGTTCATTATTATTATTATTATTACTTGTTTTTTTTTCCTTATCCTTTTTTGTTTTACCTTGAATTCCCGATTATCGTAATCGATTAAAAATTCAACATCGGATTTTAGCGAGAACAGTTCGTCGACTACCAACAAACATCATCGTCGTCGTCGTCATAGTCATCGGTCATTCGTCATTGTCGATTTTTTCATCATCCAATCACGTGAACGCCTTTCTCTCTCTCTCTTTCATTCATTCATTCATTTATTGATTTTTCTTTCTCGTTCAATCTTCTATCCCTTATTTTTTCCCTGTTTTTAATCATTGTGTCACCTCGATTTTATACGTCATACATACCTCTATTTATATAATTAAATATATAAATATCCTTCATTCTCTCTCTCTCTCTCTCTCTCTTCCGATTTTTTTTACCAGCAAAATGTTCACGGCTCCGTGTTGTATCCGATCTCGTTTACTTTCTCACTCATTCGCATTCTCTATCTCACTCTCTCTCTCTCTTTATTTCTATTTCTTTCATGATAGATCAGGTACTCGCCCCTTTGCAAAAACAAATCTAATTTTATTAGACTTCTCCGTGAAAAGAAAACTTTTTTTCTATTACTAACGCTTAGGTAAACAAAAAAAAAAGGAAAATAGATGCAAACGAATTACATGATCGAATAGTTAGAAAAAAAAAGAACATTTTTCTTCCAATCGGGCATCAATAATACTCTAACGAAAGAGTAGATAGAAAAAAGGAAAAATAAAGAGTAATTGAAAGAAATAGAGGAATAAAGAAAAAAAGAAACAAAGTAAGAGAGTAATGAAATATGTGATTGAACATTTAAAAGATTTCGTTTAGAAAACCTGACCGACAAATATTGATGTTATCATTTTTATCATCTTTCTTACACTTTCATCGATGTCATTCAATCCTCTTTCTTTCTTTTTCTCTCTCATACACTCTCTCTCTTTCTCTCTGTTATTTTTTTCTATTCTCGAAAGCGGTAACTACGATACTCGATCCTCGGGCAGAACAAGTTTGCATTTTACAGTGAGAACTGGATTATACATATGAGCTATCGAATACACTGAAAAATTCGTAATTCTCTCTCACCCTCTCTCTCTCTCTCTCTCTCTCTCTCTTTCTCTCATTCTCTCACACTCTCCTCTCGTTCACGCTCTCTTTTTCTAACTCGCACGCTATCTTATATTCTATCCGGTCACGTCCCCGCGTCCCACGTAGATGATGTTCCGTTTACGACGAATAATGTCGTCTCGACGAAAGTTCTTTTTTTTTATTATCCAGGACAAAAGAGCAACAAAGAACCTGGTTTGTGGTTTATAGTTTCGCCATGCGTAGTAGACGTGCACAGCGGAGGTGTCAGAGGTCGGAAGCAACGCCGGAAGAGGCATCGGCTATTTTAGACAGCGACGGGTTTCCATCATTCATCTTCTTCTTTTCTTAGTTACTCGTTCTTGAAGTACTTGAAGTAGCAGTGGAGTAGTAATTTTTTTTTTAAGATGTAGTAGAATAGTAGTTGTGGTAGTAGTAGTAGTAGTAGTAGTAGTAGTAGTAGTAGTAGTAGTAGTAGTAGTAATAGTAGTAGTAGTAGTAGAATAGTAGTAGTAGTAGTAGTAGTAGTAGTAGTAGTAGTAGTAGTAGTAGTAGAATAGTAGTAGTAGTAGTAGTAATAGTAGCAATAGTGGTAGCAGTGGAGTAGTGGTAGTAGTGACGATCGAGCTGTAGTAACGGTGGATGGAGGTGGTAATGGTGTTGGTGGTGGTGGTTGGTGGTGGTTGTGGATCTTGTTGGAGGGGTTAAGTTGATTATCGAAACTGCTGTTGCTGTAGGTAAGTAATAAGGGAAGTGTGGATCCTTGGATTGCATTAAGGGAAGGGAGGTTTTGGGTGGGTTTTCATAGAAGTGGTAGTTAATTAGCTAGGGCTGCGAGACAATTAGGGACAGCGCAGCGGGGGTTAACACCAGCGGAAAGGTACGGGTCGAGGCCGATCCGCACCTTCCTTCACCAGAGGTTTGTGGAATTCTCGACCTGGTCGAGAATGAATCGTCGCCCAACAGTGCTCGCAATAGTACTAAGAAGAAAAAAAATAACAATGTATTATTAATTTAACAATTGTGTAATTGATAACCGATTTTGGAAGATAATTATTGATATAATTTACCTGTAAGCACGTTACGTTGGCGCAGAAAAAGGGCGCGAATTTGCCACCGCAACGCTGACCTTGACACTCGTCGCACATCTGATCGTCCAAAACGTACGGTTTTACCTCGACCTGATAATAGCAAACGAACAAAAAACCCATACAATCGATTAAATAATCTTGATACTTTGATCAATTAATTGATAATCTAAGTTGAAAACGCGTTTTTATCATTTGTCATTGGTAATTGTAATCAAACGACTAACCCTTTTGTCGATGTCACTGTGCTGTAGTTGCACGAATCTAGCCGAGATAGCAGCGATGTAACTTTGTTGATTACTGAAAGCGACTCTACCGGCCCCCTTGGGATATTTTAATTCTGGATCAGTGTCGATGCCAGCATAGCAAACGCCACCGTAAAGTCGATCCATGATCATAGCGAGTTCAGCGGCCTTTAACGGCCGTGGGACACCACCAACGAATACAGTCTTTCGTGGATCCAATGGCATGGATGCGTCCAAAACGAAATCGGCGTCGCTCAACCGCCATGGTCTTATTTGTACCGGCTTGTCTTTGATCGTCGGCGAGCTAACACAGAGATAGAGCTTGTCCTCGTCTTGGATGCATGCATCTATCAACTGCTGCACCGAGCCTTCGTCCTAAAATTAAATTCAACTTGACGTTTACAAGAATACGGTTCTCCTTGTCTTAACATAAGATTTATTATATTCACTCTTATTATCATTATTAATATTAAGATGACGTATAAACGTACCTGAAAAAGTAAGAAAGCGTAACCTTTAGGTGGAAAGTACGACTTGCTCTCTGCTTTGTGCGGCCAATCGACGACTAGAGGTCCGAAACGACGGAAACTCGCTGTGATTTCGTCTAAAAGCGTTTCGCAAGAAAAACAAATCATGAAATCATGACGAATTGCATTGGGATTTTATACGTCAATAAACTTTATATTTTTTATTTCCTTGTCACGAGCAATCTCTTGATCGTTCTTTTTTTTCTTTCTTTTCTTACTAACCTTCGTCAATATCCGGTGGCAGACCACCGACGAAGACTTTCCTAGAGAAACGTTCTCCGGTCTCGCTACCCTGACTGTGAGGACTGCTACGACTCGGTGAAGAAAGCGGTGCCGCTTGTGATGCAGTTATTCCACCTCCGACACCGACACCAACTCCTACACCAACACCAACGCCAACACCGACTCCAACACCGTCGAGCTGACTCGGTGCATTTGGATCCTCCAATAGAGTACCAGTTGGTTCATCGAGACTCGGGAAGAACGGAGATTTGCCTGTTTTACAAACACAAATAAATAAATTTAAACGTTAAATTGAACCATCATTAAAAAGAAATTTTATTTCCTTAAATATAATAGAAAACCAAATCACGATTCATAGACTTTTATTTCTTTTTTTCAAAGGGACAGATATCAGATATTAAAAATCTTAATCGTCCGAAGCTGAATATTATTTCATCGTAAAGAATAATAAAAATAACATTTTGTTTGTTTTATTTCTAAACTCGAGTCTCAACCCTCAAAACTGGGAATTGAGTTGTGTAAATATTAGGTTAAGTCGCCAAAACTTGCGTAAATAGAGAATAATCGCAATATTTTTGTTTCATTTGATTGTACATATATATATAAATGGAGAAAAGAGACGAAAGAAGAAAGAGAAAGAGGTAAGATAAAAAAACAAAACAAGAAATGAAGGTTGGAAGGAAAAGGAAGAAAAATGGTGGTGGGACTTACTGTATCGTCTTTTGGCAGGAAAAATGGCTCTCCTAATGAACGTTGCCATTTTGAACAAACTAAGAAGAAGAGGTTTCTTCTTATTATTTTCTTTCTCTTTGTATTTCTTTTCAATCCTATCACCGCCGATACGAAACGAAAAAAAAATTAAAATTAAATAGAAATTAGCCCCGTAGAAATGAGGGACGAACTCCTGTTTGTTTTTTGCCGTTGTTAAGGAACCAACAAAAAAAAAATAGGAAACAAGTAACGAGGTAGCGATGCTACCGAATGGAAAGGATCGATTAAATGCGTTTGGCGAAACAGTGGAATAAGGACTATTCCCCTTGTCTCGTTTTGCTCGTCACTCTCGTAGCATCTTTCTTCTTCTTCTCGTTTTTCTTTTTTTTTTTATTTATTTTTTTTTTATTTTCTATTAAATACATGGCGATAGACACATAACAAAGGAAAGCGTAGGTCAGTTGTGTGGTTTTGTCAACGTTGGATGTACGCTCCATCTAGAGCCAATTTAAATATTTAAAGAAGTGAATAGATTTAGGTGGGAGTAGGGTGAAGGCGGGGGAGGGGGGAGGGTAAACCGGGGTATCGGAACAAATCATTGACATTCGTACCTCGATAAGCGTTTTTTTTTTGTCGAAAATACAGAAACCAAAAAATACGTCGCAATTTTAATTAACGTTGAGAATCGAAATTTAATAGCAGGATTACGATATGAATTTTTATTAGCACAACTTTTGGGGAGTGGGGGCGGGGGTAGGTTTATTTGATTTTCAAAACTTCGTTTACCGTTATATACATACGCGTATAATTTATCGAGAATGGATTTTAATGATTTCGCGAGGATAGAATGCCGGTACGTGAAAATACTGATTTACAGGGAAATACTGGAATTGGCGAATGATTTTGGTTTTTTTTTCTTTTGTAAATGTTTATGGCGGTAATTTGAAATCTATCTCCAATTTCTCGTAAAGTGGGACGTTAACGATAGTATTCGAGATACATATATTGTTTCAAAGGCGTTTTGATAGATTGATATACGATGGTAATAAAAGTAGTAATAGTTGTATGGAAAATCAATGGGAGTTACGACGATCGTCGTCGTCATCCGATGGGAGTGGATTTCGATAATCAACGGATTCATATTATCAATGTTTCACGATTACGTCGTAAAATATTGGTTATGTCAAAGTTTTCTCTTTTTCTCTATCTCTCTCTCTCTTTTTTATCTTCTCGAATATATTAGGCTGGTGGAAAAAAAAATATCGGATTTTCCTATTGAATTGTAGTAAAAAATCCGACATTTCTTTTCCACCAACCTAATATATATTGGATTGTCAACTAAGTGATTGCGGATTTTCCTCAGCACATTTTTTTATTTTGTCAACACCTAATCTATATTCTTTCTTATTTAAAATCCACAATCACTTAGTTGCCAAAACAATATATATATGTATGTGTGTGTGTGTGTGTGTGTGGTAATAGTGTAGTAGTAGTATTTTAATTTCATAATAAAGTTTATTTAGAATAATATATGTAATCTAATTGCAATAATAGATGTTTACACATATATTCTAAAATATACACAGCCTCTTCACAATCCCATACATATATTATATTACGTATATATATACGAGATGGTATATAGGTCAATAGGACAACGATGAGATAGATGACTTATTGAAAACAGATTGAAAAACCTCGAAGAATCGCGTCAAACTAATCGATGCAATGTCAAGAGAATCATACGTGGGCGTTGGAATGAAATGAATATGCAAATATTAAAACGTATTGATCGTATGTAGGTATACGTATAAAATATTACATAACTTTTAATTTTAAAAGTTATGTGTAAATATTTACCTTAAATTTTAGAAATTGCGTATATATGTTTTATTACTATGGTACGATAATTAAAAAGAAGAAAACAAACAAATTAGAACAGACATGGGTAATTTTTATTCTTATCTTGAGATGATCTTAAAATGAAAGAATGAAATAAAAAAAATAAGACAAATTTGAATTACACTCCGTTTAAATTCAAGTAATAAATATTTTTTGCAGTTATACTTAATTGATATTTTATCTTGCGATTAATATGCACGCGATTAATATGCATAAGAAATAAAAAAAATAAGACAAAATTTAATTATACTCGGTTTAAATTCAAAAAATAAATATTTTTTTGCAGTTATACCTTATTTATTCTTTACTTTGCGATTAATGTGCATACGTTTCAGTTTAGATCGACGTAAGAAATGTAATATAAAACATTGTTTAAAAGTAATCGATAACTTTTGACTATCTTCGAGTAAAAAGAATTTTAATCTTCGTTTAAACGAGATAACGTATGCGGTACAATGACTATATAACAATTAATCGGTATCTGTAATCGTTATCGCGACGATCAATTTTCCTTTTAAATAAATAATTTTTGTGTCTTTATTTGATTATTATTAAATTTTATAATTATTTTAATTAATAGAAGAAAAAAAAAGAGAAGAAAATAAGATTAACGATTTAATTTGATTATTTATTAATTTTGCTAAGGGGAAAAGTAAACAAAAAAGTGAATTGCGATGTTTGATAATACTCGATAATCACTGTCTCTTGATTTTCATTTTTATTATTTCCAATCTTTCATTAGAAGTTAAAAAAAAAAGTGCAGTTACACTGTGTATTGTGTAATATACTAGTATATATACGTTCACACTCAAAGGTTTTCCTTATTCACACAAGTATGCTAAAAATCACTTCCGTCCCCTCGTGCAATCAGACCACAGACTACCGTTCCATCTTTCGATGTTTCTAACTAAAGAAGAATAGTAGTAGGTGGAGGAAGAGGAACAGGAACAGGAAGAGGAAGATAGAAAGAAAGAGGAAACTGTTGAGAAGGGAATGGAATAAGCTACGACGAGGAGTTGGGGTTCTCAACGATGATGACGTGCATTTGATGTGATTGCTATGAGAAAGAGAGAGAGAGAGAGAGAGAGAGAGAGAGAGAGAAAGAAAGAAAGAAAGAAAGAAATAAAAGAGTGAACGAGGAGGAAAACTAGCCGGAGGGTGAATTGGCCGCCCATTCGTGTCATTTTCTGTGCTCTCTGCATTGCTAGGGCAAATATAAGGGACAACAATAACAAGAAAAATAAGATTTGTTTGGTCTCTCGGTGAATTTCAAAGATAAAATCAATAAATACGAAAGAATACGAATCTCAATAAATACAAAAATAAAAAAAAAACAAAATATTCAATTAGATAAGATAGATAAATTTCTTCATTATTTTTTGGTATAAAATATTTGTGTGTATGTGTTGTATTTTATATTATTTTACTTAACAATATACGATTTTATTCCTATTACCTTTCTCTCATAATATTATGGAATGTAATATTAGTAAAATAATATGAAATATAAAATATTAAAGTATAATAAGTTAATTAAGTAAAAGGAAGAAACTTATGCGATGACTTAATAATTAAATAAACTAATAAGCGTTTAGAAACATTTAAAAATAAAAACATTATATAAATAAAATGTCCAATGAATTTGCAATTAACGATTAGTTTTGTAATATTATAAATTTTTATATAAAATATATTACAATTATTATATTACAATTGATATATTGGGTATAAAATTAACGAGTAAAAAAGTATAGAAATAAAAGAAAATAGAAGGAAAAATAAATAAATAAAAAAAAATGAAGGACTCTACGGTAGTACGGAAGGAGATAGTTAATGTAAGTAAAGTAAAGTAAAGTAAAGGTAAAAAGGAGGAAGCGTTCGCTAAAGCAAACAGGCGAATCAAACTTTAACGATGATGATTTACCGTCGGTAATACGACGACGAGTCAGACCAAATTATGGATCGTTAGCTGGGACCCTGTTGTACCAATTTCCCTTTTATTATTATTACATTCCGAAAAAAGAGAATTTCCGTAAAATCAATCCGCGATTGAATTGCTCTTTCCGAAATAAAATATTAAAGTATATTTTATTCCATTTTGAATATATCTTTTATTATATATAGTATTCATGGTTTAATGAAAATTTATTTCTCGTTGATAAATGTTTATGTTCATTAAACAATACGATTAGTAATGAACGATTAATTCGAGAAAATGAATTAAAATTTATTAAATATTATTAAATGACGTTTAATTGGTCGACCATAATATTGTATATTCCATTTTTTTCTTATCGAAATATATTTCAATATTGAAATACTAATATAATGTCAAATATATACAAAAAATTTTAAATTTATTTGAACGTCGTTGAGGTCGGACGTGTTTATCTTATTTTTTTGTATTATATATTCCCATTGTATAAAGTACTTGTTAAATATGATTAAAATGTGTAGTGGGTGTAGTTCGAAAGCTGCTAAGCCGGTAGTTTGCAATATTTGTAATATTGTATCTCATCCCGGGTGCCTTTCTCAGACGGGTCAGAAAACGGGAAAACTTCTAAAATTGAGTACAATGTAGTACGAGTATGTAATATACAAATACGAAATGTACAAATGTGTTTCTTATATGTTAGTTATAGGAGTTAAAATAAATAGTAAAATAGATTAAAAAGTGATATATGATATTTTATATTACGATAACCGCTTATTTTTGATACGTTCCTGTCATACGTTTTGAATCACCTATTGTAACTGGAGTTACGAAAAGAAGTAGAACATTTCTTTGACGTTTTAAAAGGGTTAATGGTATTTTAATGATTATCATAAAATCTAAGAAAAAGTTAATACACCGGATATATTATTTGGTACGAAAACAATACAAAGAAAAAATATATTTAGTACAGGTAAGACTAAAAGAAATAAAAATTGATAAACTATTTGGACAATTTAAACGTGTATGTATACATACATACATATATCTATTATTATTAATTATTTGAATAAGCGAAGATACAAAAGGACGAAAACAAAATAAGGAAAATAATTTATTCGAAACGTCAAATTCACTATCGTTAGAGTCTGAGGGAATATTAAAACGACTTTTATCTGCGTCGTCCATGTTTCGTCCATGTTTCTTTCTTTTACCCTCTTCTTACATAATGGTCTAAGTATCTTCTTCGCAAGCACCGTTACATAAACGCACAACTCGCAAAAGAAATAATCCGATGGCGTGCGTGTGTGTGTGTGTGTGTGTGTGTGTGTGTGTGTGTAGACGGAGCATCGCGACTACTACAATAACAACTAACCATACTCAGTTATATTCTTCAGTTATCCCGATACTCTTCTCTATAGGCGTGAATTTGAAATCAATCGAGCGAACTACGTATCCCGCTTAAATTACTATGCGTGGTAGGTAAAATCTTTGAACGAGTACGAATAATAACATCGACTCGTTTACGCATTCTGACTACGAATATATCGGTATTTACGTCTGGTATATACGTTCAAGTTTTCTCAACCATAACTGGTCATCGCGTAGTAATCGTCTTCGTCGTCGTTGTTGTTTTCGTCATTGTCGTCGTCGTCGTCGATTACGGTGTCTCGTTGATAAAGTTTACAACTACATAATTCAATCACCATAGACGACGATAATAACATGGATGAATATGTCACTGTGAAAAGATAAAGAAACAAAAAAAAGAAAGTTACCATTTATATTATTTATACAATTTTCTTTTATTTATTTTTATCATTTTATTATTTTTATTATTATCTTTTTATCAATTTTTTCTTACATTTTCGTCAAGGAAATATTTCATTGCAATTAAGGAATGAACTATAATTATTTGTATGTAATTCAAATAAATTGTAAAACAGAAGTGACATATTTCAACGTAATAACTAATTAATAATCATTTCATAAGTTACATTAGAAAAATGTCTTGTTTTTTTCATAGTTACTAAAGTTTCGTAATTTTGCTTGGATAATATGGTGTTCATATATATACACGGTTCATAAAATGTTCAATTTAATGGACTACATTTTCTTGAACTTCCAACGAACTACCATGGACTTCAATGTTATATAAGAGAGATTTTATGAGAAAGCATGAGAGTACTACCGAGTAATAGTACACTGATCAAACCCATGAGTTATTATACTCTTCCCTAAAACGAAATTTAGGGCTGTGAAGTCGTAGTATCGATTACTTTTGAGTGAGAACCAAGAAGAGAGAGAGAGGTCTTCGTTTTTTGAGCATTCCTGGTTTCTCGAATGTTCATCAATCACCTCGTCTCTTTCTCTCTCTATTTCTCACTTTCGTATTTCTATCTTTGTCTAACTTGCAAATTGTCGAAGGCGATGAAGCCTATCGAAGATTCCACGAAAGTCTTCCTCCTCTTACAAGTAGAATCTTCAAATCGTTCGATAAAATCGATATTATCGATGAGACGACCCTACTACGAAAGAAGAGGAGAGGAGAAGAAAGGAGAGGAGAGGAAAGAGGAGAGTGAAAGTGATATCACTAGGCGTGTGAGACGTGGCTTAAAGAATAATACTATCCCACTTTCCACACCCTCTTTTTTTTCCCTAAACACTTCTTCCTTCAATCTTTTTAACGTCGACACGCGCGAAAACCTTGAAACTTAATACCGTTACTTTAACGCACGGTAAAACTTTACAAACGTTCGTTCACATGTCATACATATTGTTTGTTTGAGTGTGTTTATGTACACTTATCATCGGTAAAGTATAAAACGTTTAGATTCGTTAGGTAAATCTTTGATATGGAAAAAAAAATAATACACTCCTTTGAGTTTGCACAGTGGTGTTTCTACAATGTTCTTACTTTTTTTTTTTTGTACACGAACAAATCGTCTACGACGTTCAATTAAATGACAGTTAATGGTATTTTTCATCCAAAATGACATATGTAACTGTCACATTGTTTCGAATTTAATAGATAATAGTTTTTTTCGTATGTTGTTCGCTCGTATCACACAATTACATTTTGACACCCTGTATATAATATTGAAGATAGATTATTTCTAAATTTGTTTTTCAGAAATCGGTAGAGTTTATTTTATTTATGAATTTTGTTCAAATATATTTGATATTACAAAATGTGAAATTTCATCGAACGTTCGTAATGAAAAATAGAAAAAAAGGGTAAGAGAGAGAGAGAGAGAAAGATAGAGATGAATAATCATAGTTGATTGGATGTTTTCAATAAAAACATAATAAAGAAAGAGGGAGAGAATGAAAAAAGTAGGAAAGCAAAGACACACATTTGACATCGTTGAAACAGTTTCTGATCTCGAGCACATGCGAGAACGATTACGTCGGAGCGTAATCAAAACGACAAACGTCGTTCACGGTGTTAACGAACATTTATTTATAGATTAAAAAAGTAAGCTAAACTGTATCGATTTTAATTAGTAAAAATAGGTCGCGCGGATATTATTAGCCTTGAAATTTAATCGAAATAATAACCAAGAAGATCAAGTTTGCGATAAACGAATAAACTTTTATTTTCAGGGAATAACCATCTTCCTCTCAATTGGAGTTAATCATTTTACGAATTTTTGTTCAAGTATTACTTATTTAGTTGATTGCTACGGAATACAACAACAACAATAACAACACTGAGATAACAATTTTTCTAAACGACCGTCTCATAACTCGGTATGATAAAATCCGTGAGAATAATAGTACCGTTGACTATGATCATAAAGTTACGTGCTGGGGAAGTCATTAGTGAGAGTTACGAAGGACTATCTTTGGAAGCAAGTAATGTTTTTTTCTTCTTTTTTTTTTTTTTGTAGAAAGTGGGACAATTTAAGACAGTAGTGGTAACAGAATACAAGTAACAACACATCAGTAACACAAGAAATTCTCCCCATGTCTCTATCTTACCCCACATTTACCATCTTTACGATCATCCAAGCTTTAACGCTAGCTTAAGTGAAGAAGGAAAGACTACTCCTAACTTTAGTGGAAAAGAGAGAAAGAGAGAAAGAGAGAGAGAGAGAGAGAGAGAGAGGGTTGCTGAGTTCCCAGTAGTGTATCGATTAGACGTCCAGGCCCGGGGTTTATCTCAGCTCTCGATTTCCCATCAATCAACCCACAAACTCCGACAGGAGTTTCGATCGTCAAAGACGTACTATACCAACGTGTTATCTCTCTCTCTCTTTCTCTCTCTCTCTTTATCTCTCTCTTTCTCTTTTTCTATCTTTCGGTAAAGGAACACAATTTTCAACCTTCTCGAATCTCCAAGAATCAACGCAAAAGCCGTTTCCTCCCGACCCTAGGGTATCGTAAGAGGATATTGTCCTGGATGAAGAGGATGCCTCAGGATAGAGAAAAAAAAATAAAAACGAAAAAGGGAGACAAATTCTAATTCAGGGTAGCACCTTTCCCTTTCTCTTTCGCCCTTTTCCCTTCTACTAGTCTGTCCTCTCATTCTCTTACTACTTCAATTCCTTTCTATATACTTGCATCTCTTTCTATTCCCTTCCTAGTGCTACTTTGTATACTTCGATCGATTAAACCTAGTACCGACTGACGTAAGTGCAACTAGATGTTACTAGATGAAAACCATCGAACTAGAATATTCAAATTAACTGTTAAGCTTTTTTCTATCGCTTGATTTTTTTAATCAAATCCAATTATTCTGTCTCTTATGCACGATTTTTCCAACATTTTTTTTTCAAGGTAATATTAGATTCTTGTTTTTGTTGATACATTTTGTTATTGTTTTTTTCTTGTGTAAGATTAACACTGTCCAACTAGAATATCCAAATTAACTTACATTAGCTTTGTTCTATTGCATGATTTTTCTAATCAAATAAATCCAATTCTTCTGTCTCTTACACGACCTTTCGAAAATATTTTTTTGAAGGTATTACATTTTTGTTGATACATTTTATTTATGTTTTTTTTTTGTGTTAGATGCATACTGTCCAATTAGATTATTCAAATTAACTGTTAGGCCTTTCTCTATCGCTTGATTTTTCTAATAAAATCCAATTTTTCTGTCTCTTGCACGATCTTTCGAAAATATTTTTGTGAAAATATTAGATTTTTGTTTTTCTTTTAAATACATTTCGTTATTGTTTGTTTTCGAGTGTAATTAATACTCCTTATGTAACATAAGTTTGTATTTCTAATCTCGCAATAATAATATCTAAACCGATTCGGCTAATATAATTTATGATAGATGAGCGAGTTAGTTGTAAATCAACTGACTATAATTAACATTTGTTTCGTGTCTAAACAAAAATGATGTTTACGCAATGTTAAGACTTATAAGGCGTATAATTATGGTTTTACTACACGTTACGACTCTTATGCTTATTATTAGTAGAACATTAATCTTTGGATATGGAAAAATAACAGTTAAGGTGTATAATGAACGAAGATTTTTTTTTAATGTCTATATACGTGTATGTATGTATGTGTACGTGTATGTGTAAGAATATTAAGACGGTTTTGCGATACATTTTGTTAAAAGTTTAAACTAATTTATTTATTTAATTTTCTTTTTTTTATATTTTTTATTTGATAATCTTTTAAAACAAGCTTGTTTAAGCGTTTAACTTTTTTTTTCTTCCTCGTAGTATGGTATACAACGTAAAATGAAGATATTTCTTTTCTTTTACGGGATAGGAGGATGATCAAACAGACTTGTGAAAAAGGTCGGTAGATTTTGGAAAGTTTTTGAAGAAACATTGGCTCGTTTTATGGGAGCCCTTGATTCCTCCTGCTCGTAAAGATCGACACGTGACTCAACTAACAAACGATCCTTTCGAATTCACGATATGTACTTATCCTTCTACCAAGACTGGATTTACTATTTTGTCCCATAGAATATTTTTGTCGAAATTGTTTCAGAGAAAAACTTTCTATAAAATTTACAAATTTACAAATACTAATTTTAACGATGACCAATAATAAACGTCATCGATTTTAGAAATACTTGGTTTTTCTTTTTTCAGAAAATTAACGCGATTTACAAATAATATAAAAAAAAAAAAAATAACATTTCAATTTTGTGGTTTCATTTGAATTTAATTTCTTAAAATTAATTAATAATAAGTAAAATATAAAAAAAGGAGATTAGAAAGTATATTTAGAAGTCCGATTATTTGTTTCTTCTTAGACGAGAGTAGCTTTACAAAAGTTAATTAAATTTATAGTAAAAAAAATAAATAATAAAAATAGAAAAAACCTAACTTTTCTATCAGGTTTGTCGATCGATTCCGATGATTTAATCGATGATTTTAAGTGGCGAATCCTTAAATGAGTTGAAAACTAATCCGATCTAACGTAACCTTAGCATCTCTTGAGCATGTACAGCCATTTTCCGATACATATATTTGGAATTAGGGTCGTTACGCTTTATTTGGTTAATCTCTTTCCCTTCTCCCCTTCTTCTTAAAATGGGATAACCCGACCCTCCTTGCCATAACCGGAGGGTGCGTTCTCATGCGATAGAGTCGCATTTTCGTTGCACACGTTGCTGTTATGAGCCGATAAAAACGATGAAAATCTTTCCCAGATACGGGGCCTTGAACGATTTCGTTTGGCGTCAAAGATTTGCGCGAGAAATCTACGTGAAATTGTTGACGAAAAGAAGAAAAAAATATCTATACGATAAAAAAACTAAAAAAAAACGTTTCTCAAATGAATTAACAAATATTTACAAAAAATATTTTCTTGGTGAAAAAAAAATGTCGGATTTTTGGCTACAATTCAATGAGAAAATTCGACATTCTTTTTTCACCAACCGAATAATTAATGAATCGAATTCGAGATTAATTATTTATTTAATATATATATAAAATATATTATTTAAGAGAATAAAATACTTTTCTTGTTACTTTCTTAACATTTCAAACTTTTCAATTCACCCTCGTAAGTGTTGGATTATAAAATTTTACATAAATAATTAACTGTGTATTTATTATATCGTAGATGTTACGTTATAAACAAATATCAAAAAATTGAATTTCTAACAAGTGTCATTCGTTTATCATCACTTCGTTAAACATCGAATAATCAAAGATATTTCGATCTCGTTTAAACGACAAAAAATAATAAAAAAAAGTCTATGAAGAGTATCGAGTATCCAAAAGTATCCAGTATACTCGAGTATCCAGTATTTGAGTATCTAAAAAGACAAAATCCAAACCTCTCTCGACTCGAAAGTAAACCACGCGTTAAGGTCAACTCAGCAATTTCTGAAGAGCTGTATGCTGAGATACAAAAGAGGATAAATAAGGGGTAGTAAATGCAAAGAAATAGCGCGGGATGATAAAACATCGTAAGTACTACTATCGAGATGCAATTGGAACATCATCCTTTTCAAAAAAGGGGGATGTAAGTTCAACCACGATGATTCTACGAGGGGTAGTTGTTCGAGTCCGTAAAATTAAACGACCCATTGCAAATCCGTCGTTTCTGATATAAATCCCGTTATGTAAATAAGCGTACGTGAGATAGCAAATAATATCCTCGATTGCTAGCGTGTATTTTAACACACTGTTATTTGGAACGCGAAAAAAAATAAAATATATATAAACAAAAATAAAGTTCGTTCTTTTTGTTATCGTTCGATCGCGAAACTTGAACAAATATGGATGTTTCCACGTAGAGACGAATATTGCACACATTCGATTTTGTTATTCATTGTTCCAATAAACATTGGTCTTTTATTTTTCAGTTACCAAAGTAAAATAACATAATTTTGTAAATATTAATAACACAATTCCTATTTTTTTTTTTGGTTCGTATTTTTTAAAGAAAAATACAATTTATATTTTATAAAGTTTCGAGTATCTCAACGCTAAATAAACTGTTATTTATATTATTTAAATAAAAATAAATTAGAAATGTTAAAAAAATCATTTACCATACGTTAGATTCAAAATTTATCAACTATATATTACATGTAATAAAAAATTTTCCATACGATTAAAATTAATTATAAGAAAATCTAACAAGGATGATTAATTAAAATAAAAAAACATATATGTGCTTAAAAAGATCGGATTAAAATTAGATGAAAAAGATAACGTATTAAAAAGATACGTCCTCAGTAAAAGGAGTATAATATATATATATACATATATTCAAGGGAATTATGTTAATTATTCATAACGATGTCCATGGCCTTATGTTTCGCGTACGATTAAAACGTCGTTGTGTAGGAGTAGGGAATACCTACAGGATATCTTTCTTGCTTTTACGGATGCGGCATACTACTTGCGAGTAAACTCGCTTTAAATTAATGAGGTACCGAGTTAAACGAGCGGAGAGATGCTCTTCCCGTCAAACGTAATTGCCCGCAAGAGCGCAGTTTCGACGCTCGTAGGAGGTGGAAAGGGGAGGAAGGTGAGGGGAAGGGAAAGGGAGGAGTAGAACGAGGTTTATATACTTGACTTTCCGTTTTGCTGTAGGAATTTTCACGTGGACTTACTACGAGATACCAAGAGAAAAAGAGAGAGAGAGAGAGAAAGAGAGAGAGGATAAAAAAAAGGAAGGAAGAAAATGAAACCGACCAAGGAGACAAATAGAAATAGGATGCATGAAGATGTTGAAAAAAAAAGAAATGCATCATAAAGAGATAAATAAATGAGATAAATAAAAGGGATAAATTGACGTGTATGTGTAGAAAAGGGAGAAATAGACAAAATATTCTCAAAGGTAATAGAAAGAAAGAAGAAGAAGAAGAAGCAAAAGTTGATTCGTCGAGACTACATAGTAAATTCTAAACGTTATTCCATATGTGTCGAGACTGGTGTATACGTGTGTATGAGTGTGTTGTGTGTCCTTGGATGAAAGAAAAGATGACTGAATATACCTGGATGTCTGTTGAGTATGTATGCTAGGTTAAAAGAGAAAGAGAAAGAAGAAGACGTGACGCAAACATTGTATGCTAATATATACCAATTGGAGTCTATAGGTTGTACGGACCGTAGCGAAGTAGGAAAAGGTAGTTTTAACGTGTTGGTTGGTACGTTGGTTCGTTGGTTCGTTGGTTGGTTCGTTGGTTGGTTGGTTGTGTGGTGTGTGCTTGCTGCTGGTGTATCCATTTTCGTAGCGGATGAACTCTGCGGGCTCTATCGATCGGGTGCTCCGGTGTTGTAAGTAAGAACCCGAAGGACTTGCGCCGATCGAACGACTAAATTATTTTCCTCTTCTTCTTCTTCTTATTCTTCTTCTTCTACTTCTCGGTATCCAACGTTTTATTTTCCCTATCCCTTTCTCTCTCAATATATATATCTAATCGATTTATTATTTTTTATTTTGAAAGAAGGAATACAAATATTTCATCACCCGATTCAATACTTTTCCTTAATGCATCAAGGTTTTGATTTAAGGTTTGTTCATTTGGCAAGATTTCTAATTTTGTTTTTTTTTTTCAAGGGAATGCATATTTCGTGTTCAATTTATTTTCATTTTTATATATCAGTACATTTGTATTCTTGTTTATCAGAAAAGGTTCCAAATTTGATTCGAGTATCTCTTAACTTCTCTTTGGATCTTTGAACGATCGAAATTTAATTGAAATTCGAAGAGAATGAAGAAAGTTTATTTGATTTACAACAACAAAAAATGTTTAATAAGAGTGTTTTTGAAATAGGATATTTCTCGTGAGAGATTTAAAATTGAATCCCTAGGATTTCTTTTCTATTTCATCCCTTCTATTATTAACTCCTAAATCTTTGTTACCATTTCTTTGAAAGAGTATCAAGTATTGAACCTAACATGGGGAAATATATATGGGGAAAAGAACGCGGAAAAGGACAGTTAGTGGATTTCCAGAAAGTGATATTATCGCAAGGACGATGTTTTCGTTTCAGTGGCCACCGACAGTTATGGAACATCCCTCTCTCGAACTCTGAGGCACACGAAGACACACAGAGAAAGCTGAGAGGAGGGACGCTCGGTATGGATCAATATTACAGGTAGCTTTAACCTCCCCGCAATACCCTCCTCACCAACTCGCTATCCTCCTCCTCCTCTTCCTCCTACTCCTACTTCTCCTCCTCCTCTTCTACCCCTTCGACCCTCTCTACGAACCACCGCGTCTGCTATTCGCTTGCGTTACATGTAGAAAAGGTACGCAACACGTATACCACGTACATAAATATACGTAACTTATATATATATATGTGTGTGTGTGTGTACGTATACACGAGCTCAGAAGTTTTCATTTGTGTTTAAGGTAGTTTCAACCTGATTTTTCACAGCCCTTGTGTTACGAAAACCTCTCTTTAAAAAAAGAAAAAAAAAAGAAACAGAATTTATATTTCGTTTTAAATGATTAATATTTTTATTCGAGTATAACGAATGACTTCTATTGCAGAGTCTAAAGACGATTTGAATAAATAATTAAAAAAAAACACTTTGTATAGAAAAGAAAGTTGAATGAAAATATTTTTTGTATCGTCTGTACGATGACGACAACGACAAGTACTACTACACAACTACTACGACGATGAAAAAGTGTTGGTAAAACGAAGCAGGTAGCTGATATAGGCTCTCTTTCGATAAACGTAGGCGTATATCGCGAATGAAGCTCTGATAGCATAAATGTACAACCTGTATGCAATCTTACACATGTTGTTCTCGAACACATGCCTCGTGATACGAAGTATAGTTACTATTCCAACTCGGGACACTACTTTCTCGATGCTAATCGAATTACTACCAACAACTCAACGACGTTGTTGTTTTTTATTATGTGTTTTTCTTTTTCCTTATACAACTAAATCGGTGATATTTTCTTTAACGTCACATTTTAACGTTTTATAAATAACTTACGTTTTATTGCATTTGACACGATCTATGGGACAACAATAGCCTAAACGACGATTACTTTGGCTTATTTTAAACAAGCATTTTATTACATCGTATGTGACTCACGTATGTACGTTTTCTTTTTTTTTTTTTACTTTTTTCCTTGTTTACATTTATTTCCATTGATTATTAGCGAACTAGGAAAAACCCTGTTTGTTACCTGACACGTAGGTAATGTGTTTATGCATGCATGTATGTACGTAGTTTTAAATTTAAGACAATTTCAGGTGTAAGTGGGGTGAAACAAGAAGAAGAATAAGTCATTCGTCATAGAAATATTAAAATAAAATTCAATAATTTCGATAAGCGAATTTTGTATTACTACCCAGTATTCCTGAGTAGGTTGAATAAGTTTTACAACTAATCGTAGAACAAATTTGTTCTTTTTTATATTTTTTTTTGTTTAAACTAACTTCTATTTCGTCGATAATATAAGTCTTACATTAGAAAAGAATATCGTTCAAAATTTGTCAACCTTAACTTCGGATATTAATTTTCTCATAAACGCGAGATATCCGAATCAATTTAATTAAATACATATTTGTGTAAAAATAAATATAATATATAACAAATAAATATATAAATTTATAAATCCGACATTTTTTTTCCACCAACCTAATATATTTGTATGGGTATACAAAAAAAAAGGAAACAAAATTTCAAACTAATTTACGACGATAATGAAAGATACTAAATAAATAATTGTCTAAACGAATTAAGAAAAACAAGAAGATACTTGCAATAAAGATTTCGAAGAATATTAAAAGATAAACTTTCAAAGATTCTCGAAGTGTTCTAAAAGGAAAATAAAAGAAGATGGTGGGAGAGAGGGAGAAAAAGAAAAAGCTCGACACCTGATCGAATCGTATAAGGTACGTGCGTGAGCAGCAAAGGTTACGATAGGAATAATAAAAAAAAAATAAAAGTGCGAACCATGGGTAAGGGGAAGGGGGAGAGGAAGAGAGAGAGAGAGTGTAAGGGGGTTCTTACCGGAAGAGAGAAAGGGTAAAGAATAAAGAAAGTCGAGGAAAATCGCGGAGAAACCACTCGTCAACGTCGCGATTCTCACGTCGAGGACTGCGACGATTAATGGACGGCGAGTTAACCGTGAAAAGAGGTACCTACCCTGCTGAATAAGGAAGAAGGGTACGTACGAAGGAACGAACTAGGGTGAAATAAATCGCCGCTCGTGTTGCACGAGAATAGGGGTAAGGATAGAAGAAGAAGTTCGAGAAGTTCGCGAGTTGGTTTCCCTTCCCCTACCCTCCACCATTCCCCACTCACCGTTTAATTTCTTCTTATCCGACACGAAAGGAAAAAGAAAAATATGGTATCGAATAAATAAAGCGTAAGGGAAAAAAAAACCGTATCGATTGGTATAGAGTGCAACGATGCAAAAAATACCCATTACCATTTTATCGAGCCCTTTTATTTCTTTTCTATTCTTTCCTTCATTCCAAATTTCTTTCGGTTCCTTTTCAAATTCGTCATCATCCACGTGTGACGTGTATGCCATTACCAAAATACGAATTTCTACAAAACTGCAGACGTTGCGTAAGGGTAGGTGATGTTAGAGAAGGGTCGGAATTGATCGGATTACGTTGACGTTAGGAAAATGAACGATCACTTCTTTCTTTTTTTTCTTTTCTTTTTTGTAGAAGATATATATATGCATATATTATGTACTAAAAAGTATGAAAAATATGTCAAATAAAATTGTTTCTTATTGTACTAGAAATAAATGATTTATTAATCATCGATTCATTCATATTAGTAAAAGATTTAACTTCTGTAAATAAAACTTTAATTGGAATCACTTTGAGAATTATATTGCAATGTTATATAAAATATTTAGAAGATTTGATAAATTTTGATAGTAAAATCATAGGAAAACACGTGCTAGAAAATAAAAACGAATGTTTGGAAAATGAAACCCTCGTGGATATGCAGAAAAGTATCCTCAAACTTTTGAACGGTACCACCACAATTTACTTGTTTTTTAATTTTCCTATTTTTGCATCCATAGTTATTGTAATAAAAGTTATAGAAATAAAATAATAATAATAATAAGAAGAAGAAGAAAATACAAAAACGTAGCTCTTAAACAACGTTACTTGGATTATTACACATGCTCTAGGTAATCAATTGGTAATTTCAATTGTCCAAAAAAAAACAATTTAAATAAAAAAACAATTTCTACATTTTTATTTTAAAACGAAAAAAAAACAATATTAGGTTCGGTGGATAAAAAATGTCGGATTTTCCTATTGTATTGCAACTAAAAATCCGACATTATTTTTTCACCAACCCATTATATGGTTTTTATTAAAAATAAAAAAGATACGCAGGACAGTAATCGAT
Source organism: Mischocyttarus mexicanus (assembly GCA_023678845.1). Classification (NCBI taxonomy): domain Eukaryota; kingdom Metazoa; phylum Arthropoda; class Insecta; order Hymenoptera; family Vespidae; genus Mischocyttarus; species Mischocyttarus mexicanus. Next base: position 2,711,398 of record JACGTP010000011.1, on the reverse strand, counting down.
CGTAAGAATAAATAGTTTCGACATAATACAAGCAAGGCGAAAACGGAGATCACAGAAATGTTCTCGCGTAAGCGGCTTACGTCAGAGCAAACGAGACATACGTTCTTAGTAAAACTTCTAATATTTCATCCGTGGTGTGCATTGAGTTACGTATGGAAGTAAGTACATAACTACATCTATGTACATATGTATGTATGTATATAATACGAATAAAATAGATATATGTACATATGTAGTATACAGTAACTATAGTTATATTATACACCGTAAGTTCATTTATAAATAATACATATTTTTAGCTTTAACTTCTTCTTGGTAATATAAATCTTTAACGCTTGTTCACACCACCACCACCACCACTACCACTAACACGTAAATTGAAAGGTACGAACGAGTTTTACAATAAAAGATACATGCGTGCATGCATGCGTGTGTTTGTGCATGTACGTGAGTATATACTAGATAAATCATTTCGATGTATTGAACGATTACACCTAACGACCTATATATTATCATCCTTCCTTCCTTCCTTCTTTCCTTCCTTCTTTCCTTCTTTCCCTCTTTTCCTTCACTCTTCGTTTTTTTCCACGTAAAGCGAGACCGTGTAAACTATGAAGAAGATTACACATACGGAAACGAGATACCGATATGGGGTTAGATATTAATGTTGCTTTTTTAAATAAGGGCGTGGAATGGGATAACTCGGTATTTGAACAAAAAAAAAGAAAGTATGTTACGCGCGTACAAACCGTAATCTTCTATATTTGTTAATCAAATATTCCCCCCCCCCCCCACCCTAAAAAAACAGGTTAGTTCAATAAACCCTTTTCTTCGTAACGTAGAATCTGTTTGTCGATTATTACTCACAGATTTTTTTTTTCCCGTACGTTTATAATTTATTTCTTTAACCCTTTTAGCACCAGCGAAAAAAACGTGCATAAGCGAAGAAAACGGGCCGAATCGGTGAATTTGCAGAGGTTTACGAAAATGCTCGTAAAAACGAAAGTAGAAGTGATATTTACAAAATATAAAAAGCAGCATATTCGGAAATAAAGGGAGAATAAAACGATACGAATTGTTTTTTATTATTTGTTGAAAATCATAAGAATAACATGAACATAAGACATAACAAAAATCGTACAAAGTGATTTCTCTTTTTCAAATGGTTATTGCACATAAAAAAAGTCATCATTTGGTCATAGCTCTATATACATCTTTTAGTATAATATATAGACATTGCATTTTGCAATCATTTGCAATACAATAACAGAAGTCGGATAATAAAACGGAAGGATAACGCTATGATGCACGGCAAGCGTCAGACAGATCTACTACACAAGTGGATCGTGCAGCTGGTAATACGTCACTAAAAGAAATATAAGTGTTATTATATTCTGCGTCATCCATGTTCGTAACAGGGTATAATTTTTTCAAGAAGGTATCAACAAAACTGACAAAATTTACTACTGCTAATTGTGTCTCTATGAAAACTTTGATGGTTTTGAATACTGACTGCACATTAGAAGGATCAAGAAAGACTGAAAAAGATTTTAGGCTTGCCGAGTCGATGCACGCATCCCACTTGAATATTCCGATAACTATAATAAACATCATAAAGATTGCGATAACGGTCCAAAGAAACTATCCCGTGTCGACAAATATCCGAGGGATATCCCGTTTCTATCTTATCGCTCTAACATATACAGACCCGCGGCACTAATCAGCATAAAATATAACAAAAAGTTTAATCTAATAACAATTTTTCACTTGTGTTGCATCGAATATGAACCATTTTAACATTTTATAAAGTTATTTTGAAACACAGACCTCTTCTGATGAATACAATAAGGCCCCAACGGAGGCGCAACGATATATCGTCGCTGGTATTCTTGGCAAGTGCATCGAACGACGATATATCGTCGTTCGGTGCTAAAAGGGTTAAATCTAGTACACATGGGATAATTTTATTGACTGTTTAAGTTACTCTGATAATTTATCTATCGTGTTTTATATTCGATAAAAAAAAATATATAATAAATTTCTTTACATTTTTATATTTGTCAAATATATTATCGGTCATAATAATATTTGTTTATTATTTTTATATAAATTTAATCGTTAAGATGCCCCTCTCACCCTATATTATTCACAAACAACAAAATTGTTTGCTTTGGTAAAATAAGAAAAAAGAAAAAAAAAAAAAAAGGAAAACAATTTTGAAAGGGGATCAAGTTCGTACTTGTTTTTTTTTAACTTTCCTTACTTTATTTCCAACTTCCTAAAGAAACATCAAATTTTCTAAAAACAGTTCTCTCCTCGCATGATACCGAAAGAGGTAAAGAAGTAGGGGTAAGGGAAAGAAGGGGTAGATAAGGGAGATAAGAGGGTAAGTAGAAAGAGAGAGTTTTTTGCTGACACTGAAATAAAAAAGCGGTAGGAATCGTCCCAGTAAAAATGCGTGAAAAAAAAAGAAACGAAATTCGCGTCTTGGAAAAGGACTAAAAACAACAACAAAAAACAAAACAAAACAAAAAAAATAGAAAGAAATAAAGGAAGAGGACGAGGAAGATAGCCGTAGGGATGCAATGAGAATAAAAAAAAAAAAGGGTCGAGGGAAGTAGTACGGTAAGAAGAGTACCGAGAGTGAACTTTACATTAGATATTGAAGTAAATACACGTAGGTGTATTGTATGTGTATGTGTATATGTGTAAGTACGAGAAACATTGCTGACTGAAGGTGTAGTTCCTTATACGTGGGGTTTGTATTACAGAGAAGGGTGAGTTTTTGACCAACTCTACCAAAATATGACGCGCCTGGGTGCAGTACTATTTAAAGTGTGCGCATACATATACATGCTTACGTGTTGTGTGTGTGTGTGTGTTAGAAAGAGAGAGAGAAAGAGAGAGAGAAAGAGAGAGAGATAGAACGTGTTAGATGAAATGCGTGTGCACGTCACGGGAGGAGGTGAATGACCTTTTCTGGGCACCCTCCGTCACTGGCAGTTACGGTGAAACTACCCTCCGAGCCACCCCCTGTCGTTCTATCGTCCTATCACATTTTCTTCTTCTTTTTTTTTCATCTCTCTCTCTCTCTCTCTCTTTCTCTCTCTTTCTTTCTTTTTATTTTTTTTTATATACACTGTATTCTACATATTTACGTAAGATGTGTGTGTGTGTGTTTTATTTTATTTTATTAATAGATATTTTGTCACGTGTTTCCAACGTACGATAAATTTGTATCAATCTTTTAATACCGAGGTGGTCAGTAAAGTAATTAAATATCGATTCAATAAATATCGATTAAAGTCAACCTATATATCTTTGATAGTATTAATAATATACACATATATATATAGATATGTGAAATGATTAAGTGAGAGTAAAATGATCTGTTATTAATTGAGTGATTGATTCAAATGGTTTTACCGATTCCTAAATTTATTAATCGAGATTGGTAAAAGAATATAAAAAGAAGATAAATGATTGATACTTCTCTTTTTTGTCCCCTTCTTACGTATAAAGAATGATTCATAAGGGTTGAGTTATATGTCACTTAATACCAAATACTATTAGTTATGTCAACATCAGGTTGTTTGCTCTTGTAAATAATATCGACAGAAAGATACACTTATGTGGTTACACTTAATTAATTATTTTTTTTTTTATAAGAGAAATTATTAATTATATATATTATAATTCTATTATAGAATTCTATATATAATTTATTTTATAATTAAGAAATATAATTAATAATTAATAATAAATATAATTAATTAATTAATATAATCTATTATATAATTATATATATATATTAGATATTATTATTATTATTTTTTTTTATTATAATATACATCTATTCGCGTTTAAACATTATTATCTTGCTGTTAAATATTGATTTATATTATATGACACACATTTTTTTTTTGTTTTTCATATTCAAGTTTGATAAATTAGTTTTACGGAAGCGAACACCCCCTTTTTTGCCTCTTTCATATTCTTTTTCTTTTACTTTTTCTTCTTCTTTTACTTTTTCTTTTCTTTTATGTTAGACCTTAGTTGAAACGAGCCACGTAGATCACGCAACGAACGTCGTATGTTTGCAGCACGAGTTAAGTTCGATATCGTTAGCCTATCGTCGTATAAAGCCAGTACCCGTACCCGAAGGGAACCCGATAAAACATAGAGAAAACAACACCGTCTTTTAACTAAGGTCTCTGACCTCGAAGAAGAAAGAAAAAAGACGAGTAAAATAATATTATCGAATAATTATTAGTAATTATTGTAATCTTACTTATAATCGATTTGGTAATTATTCGATCAATAATCAGTTTTAACTTTTTTAAAGTTTCAGAAAAATAATTGAGCTAATTTTTTCTTTGGTTGAAATTNGCCCTTTTTACGAGCAAAATAGTTCACATTTTGTTTAGCCATTAAATACTTTGGTAACAATTTTTCTAATTAATTTTCTGTTAATTTAAAACAAGTATTTCTACACAATACAAAAATAAAAAAAGTATTTAAAAAATATGTAATAACTTTAAAATAATTCAGAGTGTACGGTGTAAACCAAAAACTTTTGCTTTGCAGTGTACGTAATTGCACATGTTCGAGCACTTCGATCTAAATTCAAACCTCAAATCCTATTTCTCTCGTATTTATCAAACGAAATATTACAAATTAATCGATATATTTTCTAAATTACTTTAGAAGAATCTATACTTGGGATTTTATTGATAGAGTTGTAAACTCGTCACATATGAGAACATAAACACACACACACACACACACACACACACACATGCGTGCACGTATATAAATACTTAAAAGACCAGTAATAGAAAGCTACATGACTACAAGTGAGTAGTCATGTCAACAGAAGATCATTTAAATCAGTTATGGCCCAACCATCGACTTTCTCAAGCCCTTTTTAGTACGTAACTCCTCCGCAAGAAGGAACACGTTACTTTTTATTCCCTTTGCATCTGCTAGAATCGAATGCGAAAGTAAGTTCGTAGACACTTAACGGTGGGGTGAAGAGGAAAGGGAAGGAAGAGGGAACACTTCTGTAACCTGCGTTAAGGCAGGTCTTGAAAACAGGTCTCTCTGGCTTTCCTACCCCCTTTCCCTTCTCCCTTCCCTACTCCTCCTCCTCCCATCCCACACCATTCCTCTTTCTTCTCTTCTCACTCGTATCCTTTTCTTTGCGAAAGGGAGACCGAATACATGTTAGGAAATCTATGCTCGTCAAAATGAAAGAATATAAGAGAAAGAAAGAAAGATAAAAACTAAACTAAACTGTTTGTAATATATTGAGTTGGTGAAAAAAAAAAGTCAGATTTTTGGCCACAACTCAATGGAAAAATTCGACATTTTTTCTTTCCACCAATCCAATATTAGGTGTAACGATTAATTCGATAATATTAAATTCATTGTATATTAAAAACTTTATCTTATTTTTTTCGTCAAAGAATTCGATAGAAAGATGAACGTAAAGTAATAGAAAATTGATTAAACCTATTTCTTATAGTATAATAATAACAACAACAATAAATGTATTATTTTTAATTAATAAATAAATAAATAATAAATTTGTTAATATATAAAGAAAAAGTAATAGAATTAATTGCTACACCTTACATCATTACCAATAGATTTTTTCAGTGTGTGTATGTGTGTGTTTTTTTGTAATCACCTTTAATTAGAACAGATCGAGTTATCGAACCGATTGGCAACGATAGATCGTTGTGTGTATCGATATTCAGCATATGGTGGGGATGGGTTAGGTATTAGTTATCGCCTTTAGGGTAAATTTCGCAAGTTTGGTATAATATAACTAGTAGCTTGTCGGGAATATCGTCTTGCCTTTGAGATCGAGTATATGAAAGAACGAATGAAAGAACGAAGGAATGAACGAATGAAGGAACGAAGGAAGGTACGAGAGGAGCAAACGAACGAGGTTTACCGTTACCCATACGTATTCATACTAACCGATCGAATTACCTTACAGTGGTGGCCTGATCTACTAGCTCCTTCTCGTTTACCATCTTTCGATATCGGATCAAAGATATGAGTAATAGCGGTACGAACCAATGATAGTTGTTCTATTTTAATTTTTTTTCAATTACATCCGAGAGAACTAGGACTATTCAGGGTTACCCTTATTGCTACTGTTGTGATGAAATTATCCTTATTGCTTAACACATGTACGACCATTTCTAGAACAACGTCCTAACTTTGCCAATCGAGAGATATATACGATTATTAAAATGTTTTTTTTACTTCTTTGATTTAATGCCGTTGTATATTTAGCGAGAAGTTCCATTTGTACGAAAGAATATTTATTACTAGAAAGTAATATTGTTTTTATATACAACAAATAGGGTATTAGATATTTATCCAAATTTTTCATAAAAATAGAAATATTATATATTTTTATATCGCTTGTTTAATATTTTCTTTTTTTAGTTACGTAAAAAAATTTGTATATATATATATATATATATATATATATATAAGAGATATGATATAATAAATTTAGAAATTAAAAGGATAGAGAAAAGAGAGATGTTTTCGTAATACGTACGTAATGGGTTTTAATATTTGATTAATAATGTAATAAATAAATATAATAGGATAATTGATGTAATAATTATTAATATATTATTAAAATATTCATCTAATACGAAACAAAATTATGCAATTAATCTAATATGCGATTATAAATGCATCTGTATATATATATGAGTATATATGTGCCCATAATTATGAAAGTGGTCTTTGTCACACATTTCTTGTTTCCAGATATTTAATGAATTGTATTTGATTTTGTATTTGAATTTCATATAATGTTGAAATTACAACCACTATCTAATGGTTCATTTTTGACAATATCACAAAGATTAAATTGAATAAATTTAGTTTAAAATAATGTGATGTGAAATAACTGATAAACTTAATTTTTTTGATTAGATTTTGATTAGAAATTTGATTAGATTTTTTATTAGAATTTTGACTTAGACCACTTTCATAATTATGGGCATATATATATAAAAATTTTTTATTATCTTCATTTGAATAATTACTATTTATTCAAATATATAGTATCACAAGTCTCTACTTGTACTTCGAAGAAAGAAAAAAAAGTGAAAAATAGTTAACCGTGATATATCGTGTCACACGAATCCGAAAAAAAAAGTTATAAAAAACTTTTAATTACACGATACGTGTTCGCATAATAACCGTTGATTTAATTGGCAGAAATAATACGCTTCTTTCATCGTACGAAAAGGAAAGGGGATCTTTTAATGACAATAATTAGATATATACATATTCTTGAAATAACTCTGGGATAATTAACGCTTGACGATGTGACAATAATTTGTAACGATCGTTTTTTTAATCAAAGCTAATTAATCACATTTAATATTTTTACTATAAAAAAAAAAGAAGAAAAACAAAAATATGATTAACATCGTTACTCTCGTATATTACGAATCATCGTAAATGAAATTTGAATAAATAAATATTATGAAAATTGATACATATATATTAGTAATAATTTAACTTTAGAATTTACACGTGTAAATACAAATAAGTGCTAAAGAAAAAAATCAGAAAAATGAAAACGTTGTAAGAATTTTCTTTACCATGGAACATTATAAATTCATTTAACAACCGAAGTTAAATAAGAACGATTTAAAGTATCCTCTATTGTATATTACAAGAATCATCGTAAATAAAATTTAAATGAATAAATATGATGAAATTGATAAACATATATTTTATTTTAATTTCATTTTATTTTACCGGAAAAAAAATCAATTAATAAATACGAAAACAGGAAAAACAAAATTATAAGAAGTCAGGACGTAATACAGATTCAAAATTACAAACATTGAAGATAATTTCTAATAGCAAATATTGATTGAAAGATATATATATATATATTACTGATATAATGCTCAATTTGCTGATATATATGTAATATGTGATACAGTTGGTTAAAGAAAATAAAAAAAAGAAAACATATAGAAATATATAGAAACTACAAAAACTAACATATAGAAACTACAAAAACTAACATATAGAAACTACAAAAATCCATAAAGAAGACAAAAATAATACATCAGACCCTTGGTAAGCATTTGGTAAATGAAAACATAATTCTTCTCAAAGTATAAAACCTATCATATAAGTATCATATTTGTACATATCATTCTCGTACTACATTGTACTCAATCTTAAAAGTGTTCATGTAAATATTCACATATATATATCACCAATAATTTAACTATGAAATTTACACGTGTAAATACAAACAAAAGCTAAAGGAAAAAGATTAGAAAAATGAAAACTATGTAAAAGTTTCCTCTATCAGGGAACATTATAAATTGATTTAACAACCAAAGTTGTTGAACAGGAACGATTTAAAGTATCTTCTATTCAGTATAAGGTATAGAAGAGATAAGGAAACTATTTCCTATAGAGTCTATTTCATAAAGTTAACTAGAGACAATGAATTATAGAGGTGCTAACACGAAGAGGCAAGCATCGAAAGACCGAGAATTTATTATAATGCTAAACACGAGAATGGGTTGAGGGCGGTACATAAAATATACAATAGTCTTGCAAAATAAGATAAGAAGTTAACGATAAAGGTGTTTCGTTTTATCTTGTCTCGCGATCAACGTCCTTCGGATTCGCGTTTATTCTTCTTCTTCTTCTTCTTCGTCTTTTTCTTATTCTTTCCTTCTTCTTTTTCTTCTACTTCTTTTTCTTCTTCTGATTCTCTCTTTCAATATTCACTTCCGGCGCGGATTACGTCAAACGAACGACTTACAGACCGTACCTAATGTAAGTAAGTACTTACGTGTATGAAAAAAGAAAAAAGAAAAATAAAATAAGGAAAAAGAAAAATGTTGGAATAGAAGTCGGAGGTAAGTATACGATTATTACGCCATTTTACTACGTGCCGAGTCAAACCGAGTTAATCCGAACTCAAAGACCAAGTAGAAGCTTCTCCTCCTCTTTGCCCTAACGTAGATTTAATGTCAGGAAGAAATAAATATATTACACGTTACGATATATACGTGATTGCCTTCTACTTATCTTCAAAAACTTTAAACTTCTTACTATTACAAAAGACAACTATACTGACATACATTATTTTTTTTTTGGAATATATCCTACACACTTATCTTTCTTATTTGCTATGATATTTTATATAAAACATTTTTGATAAAAAGTTTCTACTTAAAAATATTTATTTAAATCATAAACGAAATAATATTCTAAAATCTTGTTATGAAAATTTTTGATACATTTTTAATGAGTACTTCAATGAAAATAAATTATTATTTTCCATAAACTATAATGATGTAAAATCTATCAAATAATTGCGATAATAATTAGTAATATTGCGAAATGATAAAAAAAATATAAAATAATTATTCTGTTGTTGTTAAAAATGATAATCGATTGAATCTCGTATTACATCCAAGTAGTATGTGTTAAAAGAAAAAGAAAAAAAAGATAAGATAAATTATGTATTCTGCTATACGTTTTCTATTTATTCAATTCTCCTTATCGTATTTTTCAAAATAATAAACGTTGGTATAAAATACGCGAACAACGGGTACAATTAGTTGTTTAGAAATAAACGAGGAAGAATAAAGAAAAACTTCTAGTCAAGGATCGAAGAATAAAGAAATGTGGGACAAGGAAAACTTAACGCCTTGGCTTAGATGTTCAACGATAGTCTCTCGATGTTATTAGAATCGATCAAGGAACGTGAAAATTCAATTAAACGTTTAAATTAACGATCAGAGATATACGTTTGAACGATATCATCTTCTTTACGTTTTACGTTTAGTCTCGTCTTGTCTCATCTCATCTCATCTCGTCTCATCTTGTCTCGTCTCGTCTTGTATTTTCTTTTAATTTTTTTCCCTCCAATCTTTTTCTTCTTTTACTTCTTCTACTTCTACTTCTACTTCTTCTTCTTCTTCTTCCTCTCCTCCTTCTTTTTCAAATCGTGACACGGACATTCTAATCAAGAAGGCAAAGTACCGTAATCTTCCTTCGCGAATTAGCTTCTCGTCGTGAAACAATGAGTCGACTCGAGTTCGCTTGCAACGAGTAAAGAACGTAGAGTACCTATGTATACCTACTTCGTTAATTTTACAATAACAAACGGAGAAGAGAAGATTACAGAGTTTTTACTATCCCTGGACTTCTAACTCTTTTTCCCTTTGTAATCTCACTCTCTACGATTATTCTGTTCGTTGCTAATCTTCCTTTCTCGGTTGTACGAGATAAAAAAAAAAGAAGAAGAAAACATTAGAGAGACAGAAAGAATAAAAAAATTATAAAAAAATATTAATTATTATTGTAGAATATTATTATCTTAGCCTTATATAACGAAATGAAAAAAAAAAAATATGTCCCTTCCAAAGTGAAAAAGAAAATATTCGAATATCACGATATTACATTTATTTTGTTTAAAAAAAAAATATTCTCCCATTGTAAAGTAAGAAAGAGAAACAAATAAAATTACCGATAATAGTTGGAATATTAAATAATTATTCCTTTTTTTTTCTCTATATATAAAAATAAAATATCAATTAATTAATTATTAATTTTATATTAAAATATTTCTTTCTAAATATAATATCGATAATAACCGATATAATATCAATTTCCTAATATCAATAGGAAAATCTTTCCCTCTCGTAAGATAATAAATCTCTTGAATTATTTATTAGATTTAATCTAATCGAATTTCCTAATTAAAATTAAAGGTAATAAAGTTAAATTGTGATGCGAAGTAAGAAGAGATTTTTTTGTCTTCTCTAGATTCCAAGATAGATCTTTACCTATCCATTTGTCTCAAAGAAGAACGCACCTGGCCAACATAGAAAGAGAGAGAGAGAGAGGAGAAAAAGAGAGAAAGCATTGGTGGAGATTAAAAGTAAGCAAGGAAGCCTAGAACCTCTATAAATATTGAACGATGTCCGGATTTATGGAACAGATGGTGGGTTCGAATGTAGGAGGAAAGTTATACTGCAAGTTTACGTAAAACGATGTAAGACTCGTATATTTATTTCATTCTCTATCCTTTTCCTTCCCACCTGACCCCACACATCTCCCTTCTTTTCCCCATCTTTCGTATTCAGGATAAAGAGTGAGAGTGAGGGTTTTATCCTTAGACAAGGAACCCTACCGATACCACAAAAAAAGGTTAACTAATTAATGTATTGTTTCACCGGATTTCGGGCCCTTCACTGAAATCTGCATTCATTGAATATGGAACGCTTTAACTTGTGTTTCCTCGTGGCCTTGTACTCTATGCATATCTATCGGTTTTTTTAGGGATAAAAAAAAATATATACGAGAAAGAGAGAGAGAGAGAGAGTGAGTGAGAGAGGGGGAAGGGAGAAAGAAGGAAGTGCAGAACGATGGATCGTTGAGGTCGGGGGAAAACTGGACAGCGGGTTGACATTTCGAATATATACATGCAAATGTGGCCTATCGTTCCCTGCATTCATGAATCTGTCCGGAATAGAAAAAAAGGAAAAAAGAAAACAAATAAAACAAATCGTCTCGAAAATTCGTATCATTTATTTCGTTATATTTCAGTTTTCTTTCAGCAACGTTATTTTCACCGAGGATGCACCGAGGGTTTATTTAAACGGTTGAAATTTATAAATATAGAATTTTGACGTTACGTGAAAGTTAAATAAAAAAAAAGAAAAGACAAAAATAAAAATAAGAGAGAGAGAGAGAGAGAACCTTATCGGAATATATAACCCCTTCAGGCAAATTACAATTCCCCTTTCTGTATTCTCCCACTCTCATCTCTCCCACTTTTTTTTCCCCCACTTTTTGTCGACAATAAATAAATAAATGTATAAAAAAGGAAAATCTTATCGCAATGTTTTCAGTCACGTGTTAATTAATATCATCATCGATACGTTTTATCATCGTTGGTAACGTAAAATGGATGTATTCTCATCATAATACTTATAATATATGTACTACATATAAATATATATATATACGATAACGTTGTAATACGATTTGTGTAAACGATACGGATGTTTCTACGCTACTGTGTGTATAATTTTGTATAAGAGATTTTTACGCATAATATCTACACACATATATATAAAGTATTTAAACAACATCGTAATATAATTTACGAGAATACGCAGCGAACAAAGGTCAAAGGCCTCCGGTTGGTCGTTAGCGGGCATATGTTTGCTAATTCGCGCTAGTTACCAAAGCGATTATTGGACGACTAACGTAACGTTTCACCCGCATCTCAAGTATAGAAACCTTCAAGCTTTAACAATGTGTATACAAACACCCTACATAACCACGTGATATAATATTTATGTAATATTTATATACTACTTTTTAAAGGATTTTTCTTTTTTTACCACACACGCATACACACGCGCGCATATTATAAATATTTAAGAATAATATTCTTCGACAAAGATTTTATTCTTTTTATTTTACATTAGAACCTCTTCTCTTTATTTTCTTTTCAGTTGTATTCAATTGAAAATTAATTTATTCATTTTAATTCCCATCGTAATTCCAATGGAATAATCTTTGTAGATTCGAGTTACCTTTCAAAATGATACGTCGTGAAATTGGGTAAAGAATTTCTCGAAGATAACTACAATGAAAATAAAAAAGTGACGCGGAATTAAATCGAGAAACATTTTTTTTGAAATCGAATCAAAATTACAAAGAATTGAAATTAAATTTTTCATAAATTCTATTTTTTAATGTTGAGAACATTATTAATATCGTATAGCTTGGTACCTTTGTTTTAGAAAGAAAAATTATCTAAATTTAGTATATCTTTCAAGGGACAGAAACACAGAAAGAGAGTGAGAGAGTGAGAGAGAGGGAAATAAAAGTAAAAATAAAATTAAAAGATTTAAATGTAAATTTGGTCGTTTCTTGGTACGTCACGAAACCGTTCTCCTTCTCTTTTGAACGTTCACGAGCTATTCCCCACCCTCCTCCTACTCCCCCCTCGATTTTAATTCTATAGAGGCGGCATTACGAAAGAGGCCTCCGGTACATGCGCTTGCATTTCACGCTGCCTTGATTCCTGCAGACGATCGTGTCCTCCCATCAACGTAGTGCCTCGTGCATGTCTGTCACACGTACCGATTCCATGCATGCTCACGTAATTTCAGGTAACGCGAACCGTCCCACCTTCTATCTCTCTCAATCTTTCTATTTCTCTCTCTTACTCTTACTCTTACTGTTTCTCTTTCTCCTTCTTCGTTACTACTACAGAAAACGAAAAGAGAGAGAGAGAGGGAGACGAAGAAAAAAATTGAAAATTCTATCCGCGTACTCCCTTTTTTTCTGACAGAGCGGGTCCACCAAAGAATTCGCTGGGATTTGTTTTCTTTCCTTTCCCCCCAATCCTTACCCACCCGCCACCGCACCCCTTTCCTTTTTTTTCATTCGTACCAGTGAAATTCCATCCACGATACTCATCTCCGATGAATTTGTATCTACCGATTCGTGAAAGATTCATAACGCGATTGAAACTCGTATTTTGTGATACTTATGCGAAAATTATTATTTTCTTCTTAAATCAATTATTGGTATATATACAATGACAAAANAATATAAATAAAATTAGTTCAACTAATACATACTTGCCACGAATTATTCGAAAGTGATAATTGGTTGTAATTGAAGGAATTATGATCGAATGAATAAATAAATAAATAAAAAAAACAAATATAGATGTTTTAATTCATAATGGTTTATCAGATATTAAATAAATTTCAATCTCGTGATATTCGATTAATATTTACCGGTTTATTAATTAACCGTATAAGGAAATAATATAAAAACGGTTAGATGGAGTAAGAAGGAAGAGGGGAATCGAGGTTTCCTGGATTGTCATGAGTTAAATGATATCCTTCATACTCAGAGGTTGTATTACATAAGGATAAATATTAATTAACTATGGCGTTGGTTCTTCCTAGTTTGTGCGTGGCCCTTAAGACACATCCAACGTTCGTTCATACGTGCGTGCGTGCGTGTCCTACACGCATGCCACTGTCATAACCACACCTGTGTCTGATGTGAGTGAAAATGGAATATGATGGAAAACGGGGAAAAAAATAAAAGGTAAGGAAGAAGAAATCGAGTAGTAACTAGCAGTTTTCACTACTCACCGTGTAACTGCGCGAGCGACTGTAGCGTGTTGGCATTGCAGTTTATGAATCCTGTAACATAAAAATCAATAATAATTATAATTATAATATAAAACAGAACTTTTTTTAATTTTATCTTATAATAATATGTATTATAAATAACGAAAGTAATATAAAAGTATTCTAATATAAATTTTCGTTCTAATTGTAAAACATTATCGAGATTTTAATAAATATGACGATAAGAAAATTTTTAATTAAATAAGAGAGAACTATGATGTTTGAAGTTTGTAAAAAAAGAAAAAAAGGGGGAAATATAAAAAGGGATTAATCGTACGATAAGATCAATCGTCAGTTTTGTGTCGTTTGTTAGATTAAGTTCAAAGTGGTTCACGATTATCATCATCGATTATAATCTTTGTGTTTAAAGTAAAAAGAAAACGGAGGAAGAGAAAAGGTTAATAGCGTGTGATCGTTTACAAAGTTGTCAACGTTTTATAAAGAAACAAAAAAAAAATATAAAATTGGAGAGAAAAAGACTCGTTGAGATATTTGGTAAGAGTTAGGATAATCGATAGATGATATTATATTGAGAAAATGCGATAAATAAGAATATAATATACATTAAGTTGTTTCATAAAGAGATGTACATACATGCGCACACACACATATATACATACTTATATACACGCGTTAAAGTAAAAACGTTTATGTGCGAATACTCGTACAAGTATTATGAGAATCCTTAGTGCTGTTAATTATCGCGTAATGGCGTCTTCACGAGCACGAAACGAGCTACGTGAAATTATGTTAAATTAATTTGTTAATTATGCTTCCCGTATGCAGAGAGTACGTTCAGTACTTGCAATGACTTCTAGTGTAAATCCTAAAGTGAAAAAGTGAAAGAGTGAAAGAGAGAGAGAGAGAGAGAGAAAAAAAAAGAGAAAAATAACAAAGTGTCGCGTAAAAGTTAACACCAGGAATTACACAGTGTAACTGCCGTTTCGTCGATCGTAACATTTATTTTCTTCTTGCGAAATTATTAGACTGTATAATGACAGACGACAACAACCACAACTACTACGACAATCAACAACAAAGACTGCTAATTTCCTATATTTTTTAATTATTATTATTATTATTATTCATTAATTTTCTTATGAGTTTTATTAAATATACCCTCTATCCGTGAATTTACATGATTCTTGTGTACATTTATTTCTAATAAAAAAAACATATTAGAAAAAAAAAGATTAGTTTAAGTTAACTTGCTGATACTTCCTATAGCTGTTAACTATTTTTCTTGTTATTTTATTAAATCCAAAAAAGTATTATCCAACGTGTTTTTCATACGTTTTACTACGATTCAAAAGTTCTTATCGTCTACCTGTAAAAAAAAAACACAAAACCAAGAACAAATTCAAATCATTCCCATCGACGTTTCTCTACGAGGAATAAATCCATAAACAAAATTTAACCAAATAAAACCATTAAAAAAAAAAGCTAACTCGTCTTGTATTTAATATTAAGAAGAATAAGAATAAGAAGAAGAAGAAAAAAGGAAAAATGAATGAATAACGGTATTAAGAAAGAAAAAATTTCAATGAAATCTAATCAAAGATAAGAAACCCAAATGACGCGTTATCAATTACACGTAACGTATAAAACGTTAGTTCAAAAACTTAATAGAGTATAAAGTTTGAAAAACGAGTTACGAGTCGAACAACATTCCCATGACAGGAAGATAACCTCTGAACTGAGAATGCCTTCTTCTCTTGACGTTTTACGGTTTCGTGCGGTTATGCGCGCGTAATAGCTCTCGATGACTATGCACATGTAAACATTGACATTAAGAAGCAAGTTTTAAAGTCCACGTATTTTCCAATCTGTCAGTTACCACCCTTCCGCTATCTCCTTCCATTTCTTTTTCCTCTTTTATACACACATACATACACACATATATATGTATATGTATCTTTCTCTCTCTTTCTATCTTTTTCTCGTCATCATGGTCATCGTCATCAACATCAACGTCACGATCGGGGACGCTTTCCTTCGGTTTCTTTTTCCCTTCTTATTCATTTATAGTATCCTCTTCATTCTATACGCAAAGTGAGAGTCCACGATAGATGTACATGTATTAACAAATATATATATGGATGTGTATTTTATTATATGTATGAATATATATATATGTGTGTGTGTGTGTGTGTAAGTAAGCATGTATGACGAGGGCGAAGACTTTCATTAAACGTATGTCTAATTAGTAAGAGCTGCGTTTGACGTCCTGTCTCATGCAAGATATCTTGAAGTCTCTCTCTCTCTCTCTCTCTCTCTCTTTCTCTCTCTATCTCTTTCGTTCACTCACTTTTCCTCTTTCTCTCATTCTTGGATCATCTATAGAGTTCCTGTTTACTGACTACGATAAGATAAACGTTTGCTAAATTTACCATTTGTTATCCGCGTCTCAGACGAAGACAAATAAATAGATGGATGGATAGATGGATAGATTGAAATAAATAGAGAAAGAAAGAAAGAGAAAGAGAAAGAGAATGAGAGAGAGAGAGAGAGAGAGAGAGAGAGATTAATTAACGTAACGCATAATTACTAATATCAATGGAGCATGCGAATAAGCGAACGTAACAGGCAGACCATGAGGAACGGATTCGCAGAAACGTTTCAACAATTATATTTAATACTCCGTTTGTTAGATGAGAGAGTAAACTATGAGTATTATGACTATGACTATGACGACAACAACAACAACAACAACAAGAACGGTAGTGGACTTTCTATAAATTTGCTCTGCTCTATTTTTTCCTTTTTTTACTTCCTTATCCTTCCATTTCATTTTGTTTTATTTTTTATTTTACGATCGTCTATCTGAAATTATTTATATTTAATTGTTTATAATTACATTATATTATTCCATGAATATTTTCCTATTTTTTATTAATTATTTTTGTTTATAATTTCTTCTCTTTGATATCGCATAAAAAACGCGTAGGAGCAAAGTTTAGTTTAATCTCGTTTGAAAGTAAAATTTGTATTCTTCTCTCTCTCTCTCTGCTTATTCTTCTAATATTTTTCTTTTCTAACATTGCTCAACGCCGTCATATCGAGTTTTAAAACTCGGAATTATAAAAAAAACCGGTTTTTGTTTAATCACCAACGGGTCCAGTTAATTTCGCTCGAATTCGAATTTTTATTTTCTAATCATTTCATCAGCATGACACCTCCTCCTCCTCCTACTTCTCCTTCTTCGTTTTCGATTCATTTCCGAAAGTATGTAAATTCGAAGTGAAACGTTGAATGAATCGTTGCGTTCTTGGTTTTCGTGGGAACATCGAAAACCCCGGCCGATTCTAATTCTTTCGCAAGGCTATTTCTTCTTCGCAAAATCCTATTTCACAAAAATGTTTGAATAAAAGGGAGAAGTAAAGGGAGAAAGAGAAAAAAAAAATAAGAAGAGAAGAAGACGTTTCACCAGACAGATTGCGCGAAGAGGTGGTGAGGGGAACTCGAGGAAGGATTGAAAGAACGTAAAAGCCTGAAGAAAGAGCCATGTGGTAGGTTCTTCTTCTACTTCTTCTTCTTCTTCTTCATCATCTTCTTCTTCTTCTTTTGCAGCTCCTTAACGTTTTCACATTTTACGAAACCACGGGATGCTCTTTAAAGGTTGATTCACCGATGCTTGAGTACCACCAAGAGTATATTCCACTTTGCCGTTCATGCTTACTTCGCTTTCAATGATTTTATCGTCTCCAACTTTGATCCTTTTTGATATAGAAATGTTAAGATTTCAAAATAAATGCACACTAAATGTAATAACCTTTTTTTTTTTCTTCTTTTCTTTTCTTTCACAATTTAATTTAATCATACGTAAAAAGAAACCCGTGGAGTAACCGTTCCCATCGTTTATAATCAAAATAATAATAATAATTATCATAATTTTGTTACTTTGTTTTTTTTTTGTAACCGTATATAAATAGAACCAGTCTAGACCGTTCCCATCGTTTAATCAAAAAATAATAATGATTGTAATTTTTTTTTTTTTCGAACACACATAAAACAAATTGTCGAGATTGTTCCCACGTCGTTTCAATAAGAAAAAAAAAAGAAATGTAATTATTTTTATGTCTTTGTATTTCTTTTCTTTTTTATTTTCCAACCACCAGAAAAGAAAGAAAACAAAACTTTATCGAATTAAAACTCACCATGGATATTACGGTGTCGTAAATATTTAAAACATCATGGCAAACGTTATCCAGTCGTAATTCATTAAACTATTCTCCTCGCAGGTATTCGATAAAATAAGGAAATAAATTGTTAATAGTTAACTCACGGATAAAAGATCATTATTCGTAAGCCGCGATGATGATGATGATGATGATGATGATTATGATTATGGGAATGATCTCTTCGTGTGATCGCTCAATCGAGAAAAAGACGTTTTAACTTTCTTCCATAGGCACGTAGTTCTCTTATGGCTTGTGTAATCAACACCGAATCGAAAATACCTACTATACTACGTTCGAGCTTGTCATTTTGCGTGATACTCTCAACCCAAGTACACACTAACACACATACACAAATACATACACACAACATTTGTTCGTTGATTCGTTCCTTCGTTCGATCCTTCGTTCCTTTGCATATGCACGCATGCATGTAAATAAATACATATGTATCCTTCTCAGGAATCGTTTGTTCGAACTAGAGTTCAACACGCAAGAGAAAAAGAGAGAGAGAGAGAGAGAAATAGATGAAACATTTTACAATTTAACGAGTTCCGTTTATCTCTGATCTTTTAATCTCCTTTACGAATTACCAGCCACTGTTTAAAATAAAAACTTACAAATATCTTGTTTTCTTTTCTCTCATTTAATGGTTCTTTCTTTCTAACGAATTTGATATTAAATAACAAAAATATGAACGAAAAGAGAGAGGGGGGAAAGAAATAATTGCATTTAGTTGGTTGCTTTCTCCTCGAATTGCCAAATGTCTTCGATTCTGCTCGTTTGGTGACCGACGCGCTTTCCTGACAGGCAACGAGAACCTTGCGCAAGCAAATCTTTGTAGGAATTAACGTGTTAAAATAAACAAAAAGAAAAAAAAAAACAATGAAATATAAATAACGTAAAATAAACTATCGTACGATGATAACAAATGAAGAAGAAAATAAAAATAACTAAAATTTATTCGCGAAGATATTTTTAAACGCGTACAGAGACGCGCGGAGAGTACGTAAGTATGATTACGTAAAATGATAAACGTGATGTTATTATCGGTTAAACAAATTAGTTACTTTATCGATCTGAAAAGAAAAAAAAAAATCATATAAAAAAGACAACAATAATTTGTGTAATACCACGAAACGTCATTTGATGAACGGAATTTCCTTGGAATAAGTGTTGCCATTTATACGCCGAACAGTACTTTTCTTTTTTTTCTCTCTTTCAATATTTCCCAGTTTAATTTTTCTTTTACGTTCTAGAGAGTTTCTTTGATAATAAAGGTGTTTTGAAATTATAGTTATAAAGATAAAAGAAGAGAGAGAAGGATAAGAAATAATAATAATAATAATAGTGGATACGGTGTATGAGGAAAAAACGATTAATTATTTACAAAAAAAATACAAATTTACTATGCATTTCAAATGAATTTCTCGATTGGAAGAAAATATTATAAAAAAATCGATTTCGTGTAAATAAGATTTCGTTGTACGAAAATTAATTGAGAAAGGAAACGAAATATTTCGTTAATTCGTTCGTTCGTTCGTTCGTTCGTTCTTATCGCACGTTAAAAACGATTGCGATGATAAGAACCCCATTTGGAAAAATACGCGTATTATCATTTCGTTGAAAAAAGAAAAAATAAGAAAAACGAGTTTAATCGATCGATCGATAAATATCGATTGACAAGATATAAAAATATGTTCCCGTAAATATCCGAAATCCGTTTTTATCGTAAATTGATTAATAAGAATCTGAAATTACAAACTCATGGATACTTCGCATTTTAATTAATTGCGTTTGACTCAATCATGATTAGAACCTGTCGTGGAAACAAAATAAAAAAAAAAAAAGAAATAAACGGCTTTTCGTATTCTTCGACTATATAATCGATGAATTTAAAATTTATTTTTACTTTTCTACTTCAGTTCACGCGAATGAAATGTTTTGTTTACAAATAACAAATTCCAATCTAATCATATTTACAAAAGATTAATCACTAGTACAAAAGTGCAGCGTTAAAATAAATTATGTTTTTTGTTAACAAAAAATTATTTAAATAAAAATATGGTATAGGGTAATAAAGAAAATATTAATGTCTATAAATAATAATAATAATAATAATAATAATAATATAAATATTATACAATGTTATTTATAAATAATATAATATATAATATATAATAATAATAATAATAATAATAACTATATTATATTATTAATAATAACAATAATTATTATTATATTTGTATTGTATTTTTAAGATGTGTACCAGTTGTAAGAAGAATGAGAAATTTTTAACACAAATTATTTCAAACTTTTATGGTTTTCTTTTTTTTAAATTTACGCAAAATGTGTTCGTAATATTGGCAATAATAAATTTTATCTATCGATTCGGATCATGGATTTAACTTTCGTAGAAAGCGATTAGAGATGGCGATTCAAATGAGTACTTAGGTGAATCGTTTTTCTCGGTGCAAATCGTGGAATCGCGTAGGAAAGAAAATAAAAAGTCAGATATAAAACTTGACTGTCCCTATTATTTCCAATCCCAATACGTTTTATTTTAGTTACAATATTATTGTTATAATGATTATAATACTTTGATAATTATCACGGACCAGTGAGAAAATACATTTAAGAGTCAAGAAACCAGAACGATTTGACTTTTTTTTTTGCCAATGTGGACCAGCGAACTTGGTGATTTTGCATCGTTTCGAATGCTTCCAAACGCTTTCACTCCTCTCTTTCTCATCGAATAAAAATATAAAAAAAACCTTCTATATATAACTTTTTCCTTCCTTCATTCCTTACTACCGTTTATAAATAACACACACACACACACATATTTATATATAAATGTATAAATAATAAAACATCTGAATTGGTTGGGTTGGCAAGTATTTATTTGAAAATTTACAACTCTGGTTTAACTTACCGAAACTTTCTATTTCCCCGATAGCAAGGATCTTTCGCACGAGTAAACGAATATAATTGACGATTTGGAGAAAAAAAACGAAATGATCTATAATACGATATGCATAGTGGTTGTTGATCGTTAATCCTTCGAAGTTCAATTCAGTGTTACATTTGTAATACACAGATAGACAGGTTTGGGTATCAGATAGTTAAGTGGTACACGATTACGAGTCCCTTGAGTAAAATTCATCTAAGGTATCACTATACTTCCCCCCTCCTTCCTGTTCATTTAGTCTCTCTAAATCTATCTATACTGAATGATCTATTTATGGTAAGTAAATATAATATATGCTATTAGGATATAATATATGCTATTTTTAAATAAATATATTAAAATTAATATACATTAACTTGCTTTCGTTTTCTTTAATTTTGTTTAGAAACAGAGTCGGATAATAAATCAAAATAATCCGACTGAATAATATTCCGTAACATGTGAAAATTATTTTGTTAACACTTTAACCATGACACGTGAGTTCAAAGATTTAAAAATAAACCGTCGATATATTTAGTATTCGCGATAAATAAAAAATATATGAATAAATGTAAGATTTGAAAATTTTAATTTCAATTTTTTGTATCAAAAAGAAGAAAAGATACAGCGTAAGATCTTTCAAAATATTTTTCATACCATGTCGAATCATATCGGAAGAGAGGAAAAAAAATAATACGAAAAATTATAATCGCGTTAAATTATTCCAAATAAGAGAAGAAAATAATTGGAAAGTAAAATAAATGTCCTGAAGTTCCAATAAATCGGTGAGTTAAAACGAAGGACAAAATAAAACCCGATTTAAAAAACGAAACGAAGTAATAGTAGTAGTAGTTGTTGTAGTAGTAGTAGTGCCCTGGTTGCGAGGAACTGTTAAAAGCCGATCGGTGGAACGTTTCTCGAGTATAAGGACGAACGTAATTCATCCCGATAAAAATCACGATTTACTCGAAATGAATCGTTACTCGGGGAGCGTTAAACGCACGTACCAACTCGCGAATGACACGCGAACTCGAAATCGTTAAATAAGAGGAAGAGAGAAAAAAAGTTGGTAGAGGTGAATGTAACATACGAGAGTACGTAGACACCATAGATAAAACACCATAGGTAGAGGTATCATTAATACTAAACTTATCAGTATATAACGATCGGATGATAGAATTTGAATATTGAATTTAAATAACATTTTTATTACAATTCAAACGATTCTAAATATAATTTTATTTATAATTCAAATATAAATATAAATATATGTAGTCTAATCAAAAATTACTAACTGTACTAAATTACTTCATAAAAAAAAAACAATCACATATATACGTTTAACACCTATAATACTAAAACAAAATATATAAATACATATAAAATTTAAATTTAAAAAAATAGAAAAAAATATATATTATGTAGTCTAATTAAAAGTAATTAATTTTATTAAATTATTTTATAAAGAAACAAAAATACATTAAATTTGTTAAAAAGGTATCGAATCACATCTATACGTTCTAACATCTATAATACTAAAAAACAAAATATATATCTATATTGGACTGGTGGAAAAAAAATGTCGGCTTTTCTCATTGAATTCTGACCAAAAATCCGACATTTTTTTTCCACCAGTCCAATATATATACAAAATTAAAAATAAGAAAAAAAAACAAGGGAAAATTAATTCATAGAAGAAATATAAACTGTCCGTAAAGATAAAGAATTTAAATATCTTATAATAAAGGAAGGAAACGAGAAGAAGGAAGAAAGTATAAAACGAGGAAGTGTAGGGGAAAGAAACGAAGTAGTCTTTCTAACATAAGGCGGCTTTTCTACAGGCAGACTTTCCAGTACGGAGCTTAACG
Source organism: Mischocyttarus mexicanus (assembly GCA_023678845.1). Taxonomy (NCBI): domain Eukaryota; kingdom Metazoa; phylum Arthropoda; class Insecta; order Hymenoptera; family Vespidae; genus Mischocyttarus; species Mischocyttarus mexicanus. The sequence goes on along the minus strand of JACGTP010000011.1, from coordinate 2,688,144 downwards.
AGAAGCGACTAATGGGCCTCGAGAGGATCTCGTCGGCGAATCTTTGATACTTGGAACTCGTTCTTTCTCTCTCCCTCTCTCTTTCTCTCTTTCTTTCTTTCTCTTTAAAGTAACGTGTAAACGAAGAAGCGCAACCGAATCGAGTTCTCATTCTTCGATGCAGCAGCAGTAACAGCAAACCGATCGCGAAACATTCCGAACGCGGAAGTCTCTGGAGAGAATCGCAACAACCCTTTCCTTTCTACGACAACGTACGAGGACGAAAGAGGACGAAAGAGGACGAAAGAGAACGACGTTTCTCTGATATCTCTTAGAATTTACGAGCCGATGATCCTCCCCCTGTGTTTGCTTTCGAAAGATCGATCCCAGGACCGACTTCAGACTTAGCTCTCAGTCGTTTTCTTTCTTCTTCTCCTGCCACTACCAACGTAAAACTCGGATTTCGATTCGTTTTACGAGTCCGAGCGAAAGCGAGACGATAAATTTTTTCTTTTTTTTTTCTTTATCTTTATCTTTTTTTCTCTCTTTCTCTTTCTACACCATCATTCTCAAACTTTTTCTTTTCTTTTTCCTATCTCTTATCGGTGTACTAAAAATCGTAACGAATTGTTCTACGTATTCTATGTATTCTTTATTCCTTCCCTTTTCCCTCCTATTATTCTTCATCTTGTTCTTATTACTATGTAGAAAAACTGGGGAAACAAGAAGATACCTATAAGTTCTTCCTCGGTCAGGATCGTAAACTCGCGATTCCTATTCTCTTTTCTCTTTTTTCTTTCTTTTTTTTTTCTTTTACGAGCGAACGAGGAGGAAACGTCGTCGGGGAATGGTAAATCTTCGAAAATCAAAGTCAGATATTATGTTTAGACAGTTTTTTTATATTTTTTTCTACTCTTATCGTCTCATAATTTTGTAGAGGAATATGAACAGTAATAACGTTCATTTAAATCTATGTTCAACAAAACACACAAATGCACGGGGAAAATATATTTTTATAATAAATCTCAATACACTCTGCTGAATGTTTATATTTTTATCGTATTTTGTATTTTAGAGACTAATTATTTCTTCAATATTTTAAATAATATTTATTATTTTCTGATCAAAGGAAAGTAATAATTACGTGAGTGGGTTGAAAAGTTTTTAGTCTACCACGAATAACAATTTTATGTCTCCAATAAAAGATTCATTTTTATTAAAAATAAATGCTATTTTCTTTACGTCGAGGTTGAAAACTATTCAATCAATTTTTAATATACAACAATTCGTTTCTATTCGTTCTATAAATATAATGAAAGATTTGATTTATAGAGAAGATTAAAACAAGATTCATAGATCCATGCAAACGATGATCGATTAATCGTAGTTTTTAGTGCACTCGTCCTATAAAAACAAAAAAAACAAACAAGTTTCACTTTTTTTTTTTTAACTTGCGCTTATAAAGATGGTATATCGTTACTTTAGCAAAGAAACACATTCCACGATTAGAATTTAAGATTGACGGTAGGACGTTCATGATCGACGTGTCTTCGATCAAGCTATGCGATCAAAAGAGAAATCTTATGGATCTCCCGAAATGGCTGAAGATGCAAAGATATATGCTGTCTTCTTAAAAAAAAAAGAAAATAAAAACTTATAAGAAAGAAAGAAAGAAAGAGAGAGACAGAGAGAGAGAAAATATAAAAGAATAAATTCACATTGCGATTGGTTGAAAGAGAATCATCTCGAATAGTAGTAACGCGTATCTCTTTCGGTAAATCTCGTTTTCGAAATGACGACAAACCCCCTGAAAGGATGGTATCGTCTCTCTTTCTTTCTCCTGATTCGTTGTCGGGGTCGCATAATATTATATCCGAGTAGATATTTTTTCTTTTCTTTCTTATTATTCTTTTCTACTACCATCCATTTCTTCATTCGCGGTGATAGAATCATTCGAGGAAAGAAAATATTTCTTTTGCGTTTCGGTTTTACGAGCTTTCGAAACAGCAAATAAATATAGGCACAGTTTATAAAGTAAAATTTATATAAAGCACACACAATACGATCTAGAATAAAATATAATATATCATTAAAATTTAAATAATATACAATAAATATGTATATATATATATTTTTATTTAAATTATTGTAAAGTGTGGGTTGAAAGGTTTTGAGATTAACATAGAAACAACTTTTATTCTGTCAACTATTTTACATTTCAACCCACCCTAGTATTTGATATTATATATTGTAATGTACAATAATATTAAAATAATAATAATAATATAAATATCATACACGATTGTGTATAACAATCGAGATCTAAATCATAGATAATAAATGAAAAATGTTACAAATTATCATTTTCTTAATAGCAAACGTACTTTCCCTTTTACTATCGCTCTAAAAAAAAAAAGAAAAAAAAAGAATAAAATAGTATCCTATTGACCTCCTCCTTCGACCTACTAACTATTATATCTACTACTTAACTTTCATATCTCTTAAGACGAATAATAAATAAACCAAACGGATGTATTACAAAACGACAAAATGTATACCCTTAGCGTTCCTATATCAAAATGTGATTTTGTATTATTTTTAGCTTGACAAAGAGGTTTGGAGAAGGAAAGTTTAGGTGTGTATAAAAGACACTACTGACAGATACGAACGAGGAACGAGGCTTGCCTTCGTTCGAAGGGAAATCCGTTATCTTGTTAGAAAGACTGGTTAAACAGCAAGCAAGCAAGCAAGCAAGCAAGCAAGCAATCAACCAACCAACCAATCAGTGGTATCACTGATTGTAAGCCTAAGAAATCTTTTAAGCACCTTTTTATCTACCTTTGACCTCCTTCTTTCCTTCCTATCGTTATTTACTTCCTTTCTCTCTTTTCAACTTAAAATAGAGAATAATACATACATACATAAGATACATAACATACATACATATCTACTTAATAACTAACTCACATATACACCGTTGCTCGATTAACTCTCCCCAGCACAAAGCTTTTCTACGTGTCGTGAGAAACACGACTTATGGCGTCGAGTTAAGGTCGCGAGATTTTAAACCTAGACGACCCCTACTAAGAAATATACGAATGGAAGAAAAGGGAGAACTCGTATGTTGTGTTGTGTTGTTCATCGTAAAAAATAAGAAAAAACCGTTCAGAGCTTAACTTACGTTAGAGAAATTCTCGAAACTTTTAACACAGGGACAACACACGACGTCTTTGACGTCAAATTTAGCGTCAATCTAATTTTGTACGAGTCGATTACGTCTGCTTGTCGGTTGTCAGATATTTCTTCTAACATTAGAATCTTAAAGTTGAACTCTATTTTTACATATTTTCTTCCAACGAGACACACACACACACACACACACACACACACACACATATATATATATCAGAAATATTTATGTTTCGTTTAACGTTGACGAGAGTAGAATTGGATTTTTATTTTATTATATAATACAACAGTCGTAGATAAAATTATACCAACTTGTTACCGAGGTAAGATAAATTATGATTTATCGAGAATAATGCGGAAATTTAAGTTATTCGAATATTTTACACGTGTTTTAGACTTATCCCACCAGTGCTGGAAAAGTAAATTCAATTTATTCTTTGATTTATAATCAAAGAATAAAATATATATATACGTATACTTATTCTCCTGAGTATCATTAAATGTATTTATAAATAAGAAAAGACAGAGAATACTTTATAGTATTAGGTTGGAAACTATGAAATGAGTGTTGAATAGACATACAGACTAACCAAAAACGCCCGTTTCATAGTTTCCAACCAAATATATTATATATGAATTAACCCTTTCGTTTCGTGAATCCAGTTCACCGAAATATCGTCACCGAATGGACATTTTTTCAGAAGCAATAAACAAATATCATAGACTGAAATTGAAGGTTACGTACAGTACTTCCTTGCCGATGCATTACCATTCCAAAATTTCATGCACGGAATACTGCAAATGTCATCTTTTAAGAAAAGGCGAGAACTTATTCAAGGTTTTAATAATTATGATCTATGGTTGCATCTATCGTTTTTAACGTATCAGTATTATCATCGTTTATCCGGATGAAGATTTTATCGAATAGAAACAATCGCGAAAGTGCTTTCTCGGTTATGGTATACTAACGACTAGTTAGATAGAGATAAAACAACAAAGATAAAGAGTTAAAAGAGACAGAGAGATAGATAGATAGATAGGGATAGAAAGAGATGAAAAACCATTGGCAGTCCATTAATAATGAAGGCGCCAGTAAGCGACCGCAATGAATCTCCGTTCGTGTCGAAACAGTAGTCGACGATCGGATAAAAAGGATCAAAGATCATCTCTCGAAACCGTTCCTCTTCTCTTTCTTTCTTTCTGTCTTCCTTTCTTCCTTTCTTTCTTTCTTACTAGCTTACTTGCTTGCTTGCTTTCTTTAGTTAGTTCTCTCCTATCGAGAACTCGAGCTATCGAAAACGGTTTCGACGTTAAATCATCTTCTTTGAAATCCGTGTCGTGAAACTCGCGAGAAGAAATCTCTTTCGTTCTCCTATTTCGTGGGTAGAAAGAAAGAAAAAAATAAGAAGAAGAAAAGAAAAAGTCTGGTAAGGTACCAAGAAGTAAGTTTCACTTATACAATTGAGTAAATAAAATAAGAAGAAATAATATTGATCTAGGCTAATCGATGTTTAAAGAAATATGATTAATTATCACGATTTAGATTGATTTTATTTTAGTTTTTCTTAGAAATATTTCATTAAACAATTATCGGAATAATTTATTTGATATTTTGATATTATCGTGAATAATAAATATGAAAAAGATCTAATACAAATGAGGAAAAACTTTCTCCATAGTTCGTTTGATAAAACGTTGAATTCACATTCGCGTGAATATTAATGAATTTGAAATGTTTTTTTTTTCTTTAATGAAATACGAGACGAGACTATGAAGAAATATCTTTGAAAAAGTAATGGTCTAACATATGAGAGTATCAACTGATATATGTAATCGGTCAATATTTGAACGAACCGGTCATTATTCGATAAGGATTATATTTAACCACATTATGATCTATATATTTAAGTGATGAAACAGTAACGAGATTGTCGATTAATAACGATGACGATGTGGAAAAATCTTATGAATCAAATATGAGATGTTTCTGAATAGATTAATAGTAAAAAGAAAAAAAAATATTCGAGATAATGCAAACAATGTTCGTATGGTATATAAAATTCTTCTTACACATATTTCGCAAATTGAATAACTTCGTATTAATTGATTACCCTAGTGTGCGTGCTGAATTTTTCAATGATTATGAAGAAATTTAATGTCTTATATAAAGTGTGTGCGTGTGTGTGTATGTGTATGTAAATAAGCGAATAATTTAAACAAAATGATTTTATCGCATGAATCAATTATAAAATTTGATGAGTTACGTTTCCTTGATTGATATTTGAAATCTTATTAAAATGTAAATAAAAAAAAAAATAATAATAATAATAATAATAATAAAATGTAATATTTATAAGATTTACGTAAGATAATCGGATATGCAAAATGTATACAACTTAAAAGCTGTTAATACAAAAAAATACAAGACTAATTATGTATATTTGTTTTTTTTTTTGTTATCGTCGTATAAATATTACTCATTCTCTAAATAAAGTCATTCAATTTAAATTTATGAAAAAAAGAAAAAGCTATTAAATATTGTACAAGACACGATAAACGTACGAAAAAATTATTGACCAATTTTTAAACACGATTAACTAACTTTTATATTTTATTTTAAACAAAATAGTGTGTGTGTTAGTTAGATCGAGAAAAAGAAAAAGTTGTTTCTATAAAATTAGGTTCGTAAATTTTTTCAATTGATTCACGTACGAAGTCTTTGGATGCAAAGGTTTATCAATTAATAGAGCCAAAGAAAGAGTTTGAAAGGTATACGATAGAAAACAAAACAAAAAAAGAAAGAAAGAAAGATAAAAGAGAAAATGAGTGAAACAAGATGGAGAGACTAGAAAATAAGAAGATGAAGAAGTAGGAGAAGGTGGAGAGGGAGGAGGAAATAATCACGTGGAAGTGACGAGAATAAACTGAAAAGGTCTAGAATTCGTATTTAAATACCGTGACATATCCCGCGAATGCTTCTTGCGGCTCGCGTGAATACAGTAAAATGTCATGATGACAAACGAAGGCCGACATGTGCTTGAAAACCGTGCGTTCTAACTATAGTAATAGCGCAATAGCAATAGCAATAGCAATAGCAATAGCGCGAGTCCTAGCGACAGATGCTAGCCGGAGAGAACGAGTAGTACCCTCGTCGGGATGATCTGCAGCAATTTCTGCACCGAGACTGTTCTTTGTCCCTCCCCCTTCTTCTATCCTCTTCCTCTTTTTCAACCATCTTTCTCTTTCTCTTTCTCTTTCTCTTTCTCTCTCTGTCTTTCTTGAGATGTCTGCGTTACGTCTTTCTCGTATCTCAAACACCTTTTTCCTTCTTACGATTATAATAACACGTCGAGGAGAACGAGATTTTTTTTTTCTTTTACTCAAGAAAGTACAGTTCCATTTTTTTTTTATAATTTTTTACCTCAATACTCGGTTTTTAAAAAAATATTGATTACAATATTCTTTTTTTTATAACCTAACTAAATAATTTTATATATCATTAGATTGTATTGTATTATCAAGATTCGATTATGTTTATTATAAAATATTTTTATTTAATAACATTTCGAAGAATATATGTTTTTAATTTTTTTTTGTTCGTATTTAGTGTTAATTATACGTTCGTAATATATCTTCTCGATATAAATAAGGACAAGTTGTGAATAATAATTAATTATTAAATTTTTAATTAAAAATCGGGACGTGAATTCTTAATTCTTTATAAAGAGGATAACATTTTTGTATAAGCGTTTACAAATTTTCTTTACGTATTTTCTCAGAAACTGGAATATAGCTTGACTTACGTAAGAACTTCCAACATTTTTCCGTCATCAAAACCCGGACGTCGATAGTTAATACACAATGAATGGCATAGAAATACTTAATGCAAATTTATAGAAATCATGGGAAATGAAATACGTTGAATGATGTGTTATAATCGATTTTTTCTTTCTTTTTTCTTTCTTTCTTCCAATTTACATACATTGAAGAAATATCGTAAAAAGGTTTAGAATTGTTCGTTAACGCGAATATTCGAGACGTCAAAAAAATTCTTCGAAAGTTTATTTGTTTTATGTTTTCTTTTCTTTTTTTTAACTTCTGACAAAACCCGCAAAATGATTTAACGATAAATCCGATCTCTGTTTCGAAAACTTTCAAAATTCATTTTAATACACGTTGTTTTCGTCGTGTCTTCGCTTGACGAAAATGAGAACGCGCGAGGGAAAAAGAAAAATATTGTAACCGGAGCATGATTAACGTTCCACCCAACGAGTTGATTAATTGTTAACACAAACCAACTTTCGCAATATTAACTCGAATTAATGTTATATATTTCATTTAATACGATTCTATCTTTTATATTCCTAACTCTTACCAACCAATTTTAAAGAACAAACACAAATTTCACTTACTCATTTACGCATCGTACGTACGTTTATTTTTTAATTTCCCTAATTAATAATTAATGTAATAATATACCTAACTTTTCAAAATAAATTTCTCTTTTAATTCCAAACAAAATAATACAACGTGTAATATCTATCACCGTTCGTTAAAAACTATTATGTTCCCCCCTTCCCCTCTCCCTTAATATCTTCTTACGTAAATTATTATTTCTCGTTAAATAACACAAAAATGTTAGGAGTAGAAATCAGATCTTACTTAACGTTTTTATTTCTTCCCCCCCCACTAGTTCCCCTTTCACCCCTCAATATCATATTTTTGCTTATTCGTGTTAAAGAGAATTGAATTAGTATGTATTGTAATTAAAATATACAAAAAAAACCGCAAAAGGTACGTAAGCGTAGAAAGTAAACGAAGTCCGGTGAACTTGACTAATAAAACTAGGTGTTCTAGCTCGCGCGTTTCAACTAGTTCAGGTGCGTAGTCTACGAGAGTCTACGAGTTTAAATATAGAACTAGTATAGTGAGTGAGCTTTATTCGAACTACGGATCGTTTACGGTGGCTCGCCTTGTAAAAGCAATTACTCCTTTAATACCAACCAAACGCGTCTCGATCTTTCCTGGGTCAGAATCGATTCAGTTTCAAACGATCGAAAGAAAGAGAAAGAGAAAGAGAAAGAGAAAGAGAAAGAGAGAGAGAGAGAGGGAGAGAGAAAGAGAGATCGAAGGTCACACGGACTATCAACACATCTCTGTTTAGGTATCTACTACGTATACGTGTGGGTGTACGTGTGAGTGCAAGAATCTTGTTACGAGATTGAAAAACGAGAACGCTTATTTTTTTTATTATTATTCCTTTTATCGATGAAATTACGACAAAATTGTTGATTAAATATATATATTATACATCAGGTTCTCGAAATTTTTATTTGTAAAAGAGTAAAAATTAACGATCGGAATGTCCTAAATTCCAATAAGAATGATTCATATTTGCATACAGGCATATATGTTATAAGTTGATGTTTTTTATTGATAAAAATATTATACGCGATGATTGTTACTTTGTTTTCGTTCATTCCTCTCTCTCTCTCTCTCTCTTTCTATTTTGTTTTTTTTTTTGAAAAATTTCGCTTCGGTCAGCAAAGTTGTTGCAACCTCGATCCGCTTAACGGCGTTACGAAAGTCAGCTAAGGCCAGTGTTATTTGTGCAAACTGTAAAGATGTTTTAGCACTGAGGCAATGATTTTGTTCCAAGTAAATACTCAGTCCGACGTTAGTAATTCGAACTTTTCCAAGAGTCCGAATAGTACAACAATACTTATAAGTGGTATATATATATATATATGTATAGATGTATAATCAATGCTACTAACATAGCAACATACCTTTTCTCGGTTGAAAGTCAATGCCGAACGCGTTAGACGCGAATTCCGCGGACTATTTTTCCATTGACCTATTACGTAAAATCTTCGTGGATATTACAAACGTTTGAAAAAGGAAATAAACTTCTTAGCCTTAGGAGATTAGTTAGAGGTGCACAGTTTCTCGTTTTAGATGCACTTCTTCGAAGGTCTCTTTCCATTGAAACCTTGTAATAGTTCCATGTGCAAGCATGCATACAAGCATCCATGCATGCATACTTCGAATTTGCCGTTTGTTTTTCCTCCGCATATATTATATTTGAACGATTTGTGGGTTCTATGATGTGTGTTTTTCTTAAATGCGTGTGGTTATTATACGATGAAATAGTAATTAAACGCTAACTTTCATTGTTTTGGCTGAGCTTTAAGCCGATCGTAGGATTTTCAAAGTGTTCCCCCCTCCCTCCCTCTTACCCGTTGTTAAAACAACGAACGTACGCGTTTTATTGTTTTAAAGGACGTTTTAAACCGGGACCCGTCGGATGTCACAGAGAAGAGTAACTTTACAAATCGGTATTGTTTTCCGTAGGGGTGCTGGCTCACGTTCGATTTATGAAAGTTCGATTGTAGAGTGGGATGAGCCTTGTTCGATGCTTCCCTACTATTGACGAAAAACTTTTATTGTTATTTAATGTAATTATAACAATCGTCGATATTTCCCTCCCCACCTCACCCCCTCCACACCCTCTTCCCTTTTGTTACATATTCAATCGGACATTTTCTTCTATTTATTGGACAACGAATAAATTTGTAATATGATCAATAAAACTTCGTACGCGGGTAATTGTATGATGATGATGAAGTTTAATCGTTAATTAATTATTTTAACAAATAAACGAAATGCGTGATTATTATATTCATAATGCGTGTGTCTCTATGTTGCGTGTCGAAATTATAACGATCAAAAAAACATGACTTATATTAGCCTTCGGGTTATATGCAACAAACATAATATTTCATTATTTATTCGTAGTGAATGGGATTCAACGAAGTACAATGGGGCGTGCTCGACTCGACTCGGCTTTTCTTCTTTTTTCTTTTTATATATTGTAATGCAATCTGAAATCGTCGTACGTTTCGAATCGTATCGTATAATTGTGTTAGTTAGTCGAGTGAAAGTGTTAGCTAACCGTGTGTCTCTTCACTCTTTCATTTCGTAGCATATCCCACCACTCTGTAGGTGGACCACTTTGTAATCGTTCGACTGACACTGCAAAGAGACAACGAAAGTGACCTTATTTTCTATGCTCGAATAATTCAACAGTACTCTGTCTCGACAGAAAGAAAGAGAGAGAGAGAAAGAGTCACGGAAGAAAAATAAACGAACCATTTCTTTCCTCGAGTCGTGTTTTGAAAGCAAGATCGAAACTACACGTCAATCAATCAACAAATTCAAACATATTTAATTTTAATCGTATCAATATCAATGAAAACGATCCTCAATTTGTTATTTCTCATTATAATGACACTTTCGTAAACGATCATTATAATTTACGTCCAATGAGATACGATATAAAGATTTTGTTCCCCTTAATCCTTATCGGTTGTAAATCACCTCTCACGTGATAGACAATACTTTGTCGACTGTTTGAAAAAATACACATTAAAAATCTATAAATAATTATTTAAATCTCATATATGTGTAAAATAGATCAAAATAAATAATCTCTAACAAAAATATTATTCTTACAATGGTAAAATTTTGTTTCTTTGCATATTTACCGAAACCAGATACAACCTAGTGAGAATCACATATAAAAAGCTAGCGACCGATAAAGGTTAAGTTTATAATTAATGGTACATTTTTATTTTTAATATCCAATTGGTTATAGTCTGCATTCAATTGTAAAATAATCTAAATATAAAAATTAAAAAAGGATTGTTAAAAGTATTGTGTTAAAACGTGTTAAGATAGTATTCTGTATCGATGATAAGGGAAAATATGATGAAAAATCAATCGCATTTTCATCGTTCCAATAAATAAATGTGATTAACGTCGTGAACTCGATGGACTCTTAAGACACCCGTTAGATCACGGTCCATTCAATTAGGCTGCATCAGTGACATAACGCGAGCTACGACACGGATGTGCATATTAACCCATTTAGAACCGGGACTATATATGTTCTACGAACAACGATGCTCCTGTTATCGACGTTACGCCGATATAACGTTCCGTTAGTGCACGAATCACGGAAGAGGACGTGACATGAGTGAGTTCGAGGACAAATCTCAACACGAACGAACGAACGAACGTACGAACGAACGAACGTACGAACGAACGAACATACGAACGAATCAACAAACGACGAATCAACATTGAAATTCTATCCAATTAAAAATATTTCAATGATACTTATTGATTTTCATTGTGAAACAACACCGTAAATATTTACGAAATTCTATCGATTTTAATAACTGAATTATTATCGTTAATATAAAATTAAAGAACCAGGAAGCATCGTAATTTACCTTATTTCAGATGAAACAAAAATTGAAAACGAACATACGAACGAACGAACGAATCAACATTGAAATTCTATCCAATTAAAAATACTTCAATGATACTTTTTGATGTTCATTGTAAAAACAACACCGTAAATATTTACGAAATTCTATCGATTCTAATAATTGAATTATTATCGTTAATATAAAATTAAAGAACTAGGAAGCAGCATCGTAATTTACTTTATTTTAAATGAAAAAAAATTGAATCGTCATGATCGTGATTAACCTAAGATAATATCATCGAGAACTTCTGTCCTTGTTGCAATAATCAGTAGAAATCCTACGCTAGGAATGAGGTAAGATCAGAGAAAATAACATTTATGATATCCACGATGAGTAAGAAAATGTAAGAATGACGATTAGAAATCTGACGTTTATTTTAAATCTCACGACGAATTAAAATTTATCTCATCGACCGTTTTATATTTATTAATGTGAGAGAAGAATTGTAATAAATAAGAGTGATATCAATTTTCTGACCGATAAATGGAATAAATTAATTCAATATTTTCGATGTACTTTCGAAAACAAATAAAACAAAAACTAGGATCGTCTTGAATATTCGAGTTCTCTTGAAATCTTGTAAAAAAAAAAATAAATAAATATAAAATAAGAAAATAAAAAAATATAAAAGATTTGTAAAACTCGTGAAACCTGCGAAACTTGTCCACCACGATCGATCATTTCTTCGAGAACAGCGAAATAGTCTTGCGCTCTCTTCGAGAAAGTTTTCTTTTCCTTTTTTTTTCCTTCTCTCTCTCTTTTTCTCTCTTTCTCTCTTTCCTTACGTATTAAGGCGTGGTCTTGAAAGCGCTAGTAATTGTGACATAAAGATCCAGGTGTACTCAAAAGCATGTTGTACTCTTTGACAAGACGTTCTCATATAATATGTAAGTACATGCTTATCATGCGAACGACTATACCTATTCACTGTATATGTGTGTCTCTTTTACCACCGACTACGTAACAGAAGTTTCTTAATTATTATGTAATTATTGATACGCGTGAAAACGATCATAAGCAATACGTGTCGAATGAATATCATTTTATATTCGATTAAATATTATTACAAATTCTTCCATGAAGATGAACTTGCGTTCATTCTTCAAAAGAAATTCTATTAAATAGTCGCATCATAAACAAAATATTTGTTTCCTTGTAAACTAACATTTATGCGAGTGTGTTTGCGTAAGAGGTAGTGTGTACGCGTTTGTAAAAAAGATTAGGGCAAAGATCTGTGGCAAGAATTGATTATCGTAAATTAATATATAATATTTTAATTATTTATTTTCAATTTCACCGAACAAATCGGTTTGGTATGCTAACGCATATTCGTCCGCATGACGAAATTGTCGTCATTTCGCAATCACCAATAGCCAAATGACGAAAATTAGTCAATTGTATATTACAGAAGATAATTGATTCTTGTTATTTTAATTCTAAATAAATAAAATTCTAATTTTTACCAAACTAAGATAATTTCAATAAAGAACTGATTTTTTTTTGGCGATGCAAAAAATTACTGAATGAATATGCATTAATTCGAAATTACTAGAGTGAAAAAGATATTTGAATGGAAAAAAAAAAGTGGATGATAAAAAGAGTTAAGTTCGAAGAAAGAAAATCGAAATGTGCAAAGACCAAGAAGAAGAAGAATCCGAGAATAGAAACTGACGGATATCTTTCTGTTTCGTGAAAGAGCATGCGTGTGTGAGAGAAAGAAGAAGAGAGATAGCACGAAAGAGCACGTAATTTAGAAGGAGAGAGTACAAGTTCTTTTCGAACGTGTTCTTCGATAATGTTACTCCTTCTCGTTTACTTGAAACATGAAAGAGAAAAAGAAAACAAATAAATTGTACAGGTAAGTTCTGTTTAACATCGGAAGATAATGAAAGTGTATTTAAGTAGTATTATCATTTCGTTCGATATATGAAATTAAAGCTAGTAATGTGATGTATGTTAAATTTGTTTTAAGAATTATTTGAAGAACATTAAAATTTGAAATTTATTTTTCTAACTTTAATCGAATTTCATTTATTCAGATTTTCCTTAAAAGTTAAAGCACGGAGATAGATATTTTTAATAAATAAAAAATGTTTTATTCAAATCTATCCAATATACACGTGTGCATTGAGTATTTTTATTCCCAAAAATTTACTTGGAAGAATCTTAAAAGAAAACACGTGTTTATATTCGATGCAAAATATTAATCAATATATTTATATATAATGAAAAAAAAGTGTCGGAGTTTTGGTCACAATTCAATAGGAAACTCAGACATTTATTTTCCATCAACCCAATATCATTGCAGTGAAACTATATATATTATTCTAAAATAAACTTTATTATAAGATAAGAGATATATATTTATCGATCGTTAAGAGAAAATTTCGAACGATCAAATATTTTTGCGTGTTGTTATTCGTAGGTTACCTGGAATCGTCAGGTACAAATGATGCAAGTTCAATAGGATACAAAGAAGTTATACGTGTAGCCGGAATGAGTAGGAAAACGTTACGAAGAAATCAGCGAAAGAACAGAAAGAGAGAGAATAAAGAAGAAGAGAAGAGAAGAGAAGAGAAGAGAAGAACCGAGTCGAACGAGAAATTGCTTCGTAATCACGTCTATCGCTATCTCGTTCGATATTTACGTACACATCTCGCCGTGCAGCCGGGTTCACGCTCCATGATTTGGGATCATCAACCTCTTCTCTGTTCTCGCATGAGTCTCCCTTATTCCAATCTACGTGAATACGAAATACGTTTCATCCTACTTCGAAGAAATAATGGCAATTTGAGATAGTATCTCTGATACTAAATCACCAAAAACAAACTATTGTGATTGTGTAAACTAAACGAAATTACATCTATTACACACACACACACACACATGCACACATGGGTATTTTTGAAGATCAAAATATTATTCGAAAGTATTTAAGTAACCTGTTGAACATGATAAATATCAATCGATAAATCATATATATATATTTGTGTACGTATATGTTCAATGAATATTATAAATTAGTTAATTTTAACATATGATCAATGTCATGAATTTAATGTATGATAAATGTGTCATGATTAATTTTAACTAAGAAGGATTATGATCGGTTTAGAAACCTATATGATCTTGGTATTAATATCATTCGTAATCAATAATTTCAATAGAATATAATGACGATATTTTCAATACACTTTTGTTCATAAGAATGTATTATATATATTCTTTTTATTATACAATATAGTTATCTTTGTACGAACGAAACGAACGAAACGAACGAACGATTCTTGAGATAAAATTGTTCATTCTGGTTTAATAGAATTCCAGGTTCAAAGGCTGGCCGTGATACGAAGTAGACTATAGGATAGGTTGTAAGACCTGTTTTAACAGACAACGCACACCATTCCAAATCGTTCACGGATGGTTTAAAAACCCGAGTAACACAGTTGTTATATATCCAAAATGATTATATATATATATATACTTCTTTTTTTTCTTTTTATCTTTGGTGAAAGAAATGCGTTTTTTTTTTGGGAAAGGAACGTGGTCGGAAAATTGAAGCCAATGGATTTAGGTCACGTTCAAATTATTCCAGACAGATTCCCCCTTTTTCCGTTTCAACTCTCTCTATCTCTCTCTCTCTCTCTTTCTTTCAACGATTCTCCTATTTCTGTTTTGTTTCTTTTTCTTTTCAAAAAACGAGTTAAAAGTTTTAACGATCGAAACAGTCGTACTTCTTCTATTGCAAAAGAACATTTTCTAATAAAATTGTTCATTTGATATTTAATATTAAAACGTCTTATCTTTTCGATCTACTCGAAAGAGAATATTACGACGAGAAAATAAATAAATAATATTGTTATACCAACAAAAAATAAAATAAAAAGTACTATCCCTGCTAAGCGAAGAAAATTTTCAACTACGAGGAAACGGATTAGATTGAATATTTATCAAAGAAGAAATTTTTAAAACTTTCTTCATAGAATTAAAAAAAAACTATTATAAATATTAATGAGTTAAGTTGTTAATAAATATTATGAGAAAAGTAAAGTGCATAAAGATTTTATTTAAAAGTAAATCGACAAAAAGAACGTTATTTGAAAAATGTCGGACTAATCGTAAAGATGTACGAGTAATATTTTACAATTAAATATCTGTTAGTACATTAAATGGAGAGAAAAGTATTTGACCGATCCAAGTAGGATCGACTTATACGGAAACGAATTCAAGTTGGAGTGTGAAGAATTCTTGTATTCACCCTAAAGGGAATCAACTATATATATATATACATATATATATAAAGAGGGAACATGGAATAACTACCGTGTGTATACTCGGGTTACACGAAGCGTAAAGTACGATTTATGATGATTGCGTAATCGACAATAGAGAGAAAGCGAAGACGAAGGAAGAAGATTTTCGCCTGGTTGAAGAAGTATCATCGATTTCTCGTCATGAAATAGCCTTTCATCTGACTTTTTCTCTTCATCTCTTTTCTATCTTTTACTTTTATTCCTTTTTCTTTCTCTCACTTGTGAGAGACAAGGAACAGCAATAGCAGGAATAACATCACAAGCAGCAGCAGAAGCAACATGGTAGAAGCAACGGTAGAAGCAACAGCAGCAGAAAGCATCAGAGAATCAGCAGAAGTATCAGCAAAAGTATCAGCAACAGAAGTAGCAGAGCAGCAGAAGCAGCAACATTACCGGCAACTCGGGAGGCAACTCTAAAATGAGAAAAAAGGCTGACGACGGACGCTAAGGTCGGTTGCAGCCGGTTTCGATTCTATTCCCGTCCTTGCGAGGCAAGCAACACGCGTGCGTCACATACGCAACACTATACGCTGCTCATGCATCGACGCATGCGCTTTCCTTCCTTCGATAGAGCAAAGAGAGCCAAGCTAAGGCCATCGGACTATAGGCGGTGGTGTGCACACGACCAACCAGAAACAGGAAGGACGACGACGAATCCTCCTCTCTCTCCTACCGATCCTAAACAAGATTCACGCGTTCAAAACCTTTTTAAACACTTAACGTTATTATACCAATGCAAACCGGTCAAATGAACCCTCCTCTCCACCCCTCTCTGACCAACCGGTTTTTTGTCATTTTTTTTTTTATATTTCTCATCTTAATTTCTATATAATTCTTAATATTATTTGAGTTGGTTCTTCTTTTTTTTTTATTGATTTCATTTTATATTTTAATTATTTTAATTATTATTATTATATTAGGTAATTTTAAATATATTTAATTACATACAATATTATATACTAATTTAATTATTATATAATAATAATATTCCCCCAACTAATATCTACTATTTTTTTTTATTCAAATAATAACTGCACCCCACCGGGACTCGATCCCAAGATTTCTTTTTTTTTGAAGAGTGCTCTATGCCCTGAACTATCCGCGTCCCCTTATTATTATTATTATTATTAAATGACTATTAAATATGAAAAAAATTTCATACGTTAAATAAATAGAAATGATAAAACGTATAATATTTATTTACACGACCAATATATTTAATGTAATAATAATACGATTGCAAAATCATTTCGTTGTCATTCATTACGACTTAGTTTCGATACTCGACAAGGAATTTTCTATCAATGAGGTAGGATTTAAGGATCAGGTATAAAGGATATGGTAATATTTTTTTTAAGTTTATAGAGCATTCCGGTATGTCCTTTTTACTCAGCAGCCCACTTTACATTTATCATTGTAATATTCGTATGTACTTATATCTCATGTTAATGTTATCAAAAATTATTTATAATTCTTATTGAGAATATATTCTTTATTTTATAAAAAAAGAAGAACAAAATTTATTACGACTTTAATTAGAGTTTTGTTCTTTTTTAAACACGTAATAGAATATATATTAAGAATTGTATTCTTAGATACGCGGTCGGAATATATATCGATGACGGTATAACAAGCTCGAACTTTAAAAAAGATTTTGTTTATAAACCTTCTATCGTGATTCACCATACCAGACCAGACCAGGCCAGAACAGACCAGAACAGATCATCATCAGTGTCGTCGTTGTCGTCATCCTCATCGTCATCGTGATCATTATCATACTCGTAACTAAATTTCCACGTTAGAAAGTTACGATTTCGTTAAAAGTTTCGATAATATTTACGAGAAACTCGCTCGCGAGTTCTATTTTTCCACCGAGAAGAAGAAGAAGAAGAAGAAGAAGAAGAAGAAGAAGAAGATCATCAGTCGTAAGTGGCTCGGTAATATGCTCGGTTAGCCGGAAATAGCGACCAAGTAGGCGAAACGCGAAATATTTCTCTCTTATTTACATCTAAATCGTGTCATGAACGACTATAAAGAATGCAACGAACTTTGCCAACGAAAAAAAAAGCCCTGGTTTATTTTTTCTCTTCTTTTTTTTTCTTTTATATCGAATCAGGTTTCGATTCTTTCCTGTCGTTCTAACGCACATACACTTTAAAAAGACCTACAAGTATACGTAGACGTAATAAAAAAAAAAATAAAAAATAAAAATAAACAATGATTATCGAAACTTGCAACGTGAGTAATCTAGAAACCCCATTTACTTCCACCTTATCTCCGAAAAAAAAAGAAACCAAAAATTAAAAACAAATCCAAGACAGGATATTTAAATGTCGTCGTCGGTAACCACTAATCGGTTATCCTAAAATAAGATAAACTCATGTTTATTTCAAACTAGAACTCGATTGTAGGACACGTTAATCAATGATTAAAGATTTTCCTTGAAAATCATAATCAAAAAGGAAGGAAGTTATTTCATTTCCCGTGTCATACGAGTTTCCCTTCTTTAACCGCAAAAGACATGACATACAACACACATCTATTTAATACATACACACACACACACACACACATGCATGTATACCGTAGATCTGTTGTATATCGGCGAACGGATCAGGAGCTTCGGATGAACTCGGTCAACCGGAAGTACTATATGAGCACGCGCTCTTAACCGTTGGTAAGAGTGGAATTATCTCACAATAGACTTCCCACATTTGAAATTCGTCTTTACTCCTCCCGTAGTGTGTGATGGTATTAAAAAGCACGCGCTGAAATCACCTTGAGATTAATCGCGACTGAATTTCCTACGCATGTATCTACCTACGAGTACAAATCCTCCTCCCTCGCATTACCTCATATCCTCTCCCTTCTTTCACCTCCACCCCACCACCCTACCACCTTCGTTCTCTCCATCTAAAGTATAAAACCTACATCCTCCCCTCTAACCTCTCCACCACCTCCACCACCTCCTTCTCTTCTTCGTCTTCTTTTTCTTCTTCATCATTTTCTTTTTCTTTCCACCTTGTTCTTCCATTTTTTTATTCACTCTTTCATGAATCTGTTGCAGCAATCTCCGTCTCCTTTGTGCTTACTCCAAAAAGGGAAAAAAAAATAGGAGAAAAAAGAAAGAAAAGAAAAGATTAGAAAACGAGTACGTAACTCTTTACACATCTCTTTTCCTTTTGTCCAATTCTTTTAGACGTGCCTTGCCATAAGCAACGAGGTCTTCTTCTTCTTCTTCTTCTTCTCTCCTCTCACAAACGAGTAACATTTATTTTTAAATATTGAAAGAGAGATAGAGAGAGAGTGAGAAGATATAAAAAAAAAGAAATACTATTGAGATAAATACGAATCAGAGTGGAAATATTCGTGATTGGTAAATAAGCCACACGTTGGAATAAATTTTTCTATTTTTTTTTTTTCCCAACCAAGGGTGATGTTAATTTTGTACGCAACAATGTTCCTACATGTGGGAACGTTAAATCTCGTCTTAATCTAAATAAATAATGATTATATTGCGAAAAAGATCGTATATATAAGTCTCGTAGATTATAGTTGAATTATAATAATTATTAACGCAGATCTTTTAAAATGATGATTATAATATTAACTCGAGTTAACTATTAAGTAGAATACAAAAAAGAAATAAAGAAAGAAAGAAAGAAAAAAAATAGATAAGTAAGTAAAAAAGACAAGTCCCACGACATAAATAATAATCTATAATTATAATTAAAAGATAATTGACACTTTTACTTCGTAGAGAGACTTTCACGAACGTCATTTTCTCTACTATTAAAAAAGATAGTTCTCTTTTCTTCTTCATACTACCGTTCGTTCCAGTTGGACTGGCCCGGTGACCGATTCTTCGTCAAAAAATATTCCAAACATCAAAACGAGAGAAGAGGATAAAGGAAAAAGAGAAAGAATAATACATAGAGATAGATATACAGATAAATAGATATATATATAGATACTACGAGAGATAGAAGAGAAAGGCCAAGGGATACGGGTGAAGTAGAGGGTTACCAAGTCGAACACTAAATTTAAATACTTGTTTGCTCCTATGTCATTAACTAAATGCATCCGTGTAAACCCGTGCATAGCCCGTTACTAGAAAATATATAAAAAAAAAAGAAATAAATAGATAGAAAGATAGAATGAAAAGGAATAACAGTATCGGTAGCTTCGTGCTTGAACGAACACATGTAGAAACACACACACACGTACATATACCCAAATAAATACATACTAAAACATAAAAAAAGGATAGAAAGAAAAAAAAGAGAAAAAGAAAGAGAAGGAGTAATAGTATATCAGTAACTCATATTTAGGCCCACACACACACACATATACAGAAATATACACTCACGTAGGTATATAAGAGAGTATACGTAAACGTGTGGTTAACAGCGATCAGCTGGCCCGCATACGTATACATATATACATATATATATTCCGTAACCCCTTGTTTCCTCTTTCCCCTCACCACTCCTTCCTCTCTATGTCTCTGCAGGACTTAAACACACGACTGGCAAACGTGTATCGCGCACCACGTGGGTCGGAGAACTCAGAAGCCTACACGTTTTAAAATTCACCCCACCGTGTGTGTGCGCGTGCTCATTCTCTCTCTCTCTCTCTTTCTCTTTAGTTCTTTTACTCTCTTTCTGTCTTTCTCTTTCCTGATTCTCTTCACTTCCTTCGTAAACGTCGAGTTCTGACACATTGTAAGTTCGATTACGTTCGCTAAAGGGCTAGACAGATAACCCTTTTCCCCTTATCCCGTATAATACGGTGTCGTTTGTATAGATACAAAATACCGTTCTATACGGAAATAATGAAATTAACGTAACAATAAAAAGACTGGTGTATATGTTATAGGTTAAAATGATTAACGTTGAACTTTTGTATACGAAAAGAAAAACAAAGAAGCAATTAATTTCCAATTTTTATGATCATTATTTTTTGTTCTATTTTTTTTATACGGTAAATCCGTATAGAACGTACTATACCGTTTTATACGGAAATAACGAAATTAACGTAACGATAAAAGGACTGGTATATATTAGCTCGAATCATAAGTAACTTTCAATTTTTATATCGTTTTATCAGACATTTTACTTGAATTAAATTATAAAATTATATACGTCGCTACTATGATTGAAACTGAAACAATAATTATAAAATTAACATTAATAATATTCGATTTGTTCATTAAAAATGCTTTTTCTATTAGGTAAAAAATTATATTAATTTATGTATTAGCCAATTAGTTGCATTGGAAGTTACTCATGACACGAAACCTAATATTAAAGGCTAAAATGATTAACGTTGAAATTTTTTATACGAAAATAAAAACAAAGAAGCAATTAATTTCAAATCTATATGATCATTATTTTTTGGTCTATTTTTTTTCTATACGGAAATAATGAAATTAACGTAACAATAAAAAGACTGGTGTATATGTTACAGGTTAAATTGATTGACGTTAAACTTTTTTTATACGAAAAGAAAAACAAAGAACCAATTAATTTCAAATTTTTATGATCATTATTTTTTGATTTATTTTTCTTATACGGCAAATCCGATAGAACGTACTGGTTGTTCGAATGAAATATAGAATGGTGTCGTTCGAATTGAACAAATTTTCATTGTGTTCACGATTTTATAGCACGATGCTCCCCACCAACCCATGTTTTTTAGTTTTTTAGAAAAAAAACCAAGAATCAGCGAGAACGCAAGAGTAAAAAAAAAAGAGAAAGGGTGGAGGGATAAAGATAGACGAAAAACGAATTACCAGACCGATTCGTGGTGTTTGTTCTTTTTTCTGTTTTTTCAAACTGGGATTCATAGTACTTACTTACTTACGTACGTGGAAGGTGTATGATTAACAAAAAAAAATATAAAAAAATCAAGAGAGAAAGAGTGGGTGGGACGAGTGAGAGTGGGGGATGGAGGAGGGCAGAAGGGAGGAAAAACAAAATAGAAATAAAGAGAGGAAGAGAGTGTATAATGGGCTGCGTGAGGCTCGTGTGTGTACTGCTTTACGATCTTTTATATCTCTTGCGCACACGCCACGATTGTTCTTGATGCACCTACGCCAGATTCATTCTCTCTTTTTCTCTTTCTCTCTTTCTAGCTCGTAATATCGAGCGCATGAAATTTCGAGGGATACCTGAATGCGCGGCGAGTCGTGCCGACTCGGTGAATGGAATTGTTGCTGGAATTGTCAAAATGAATCTTCTTACTCTTTCTCTGTATTTTTTTTTCCTCTACTTTCTATTGTATTTAAGTATACATCTCTCTCTCTCTTTCTATGTAACTCACTCGCACTTAGTTTTACTCATTTTATTTTCGTCTCTCTTGATTTTTATCTCCTCTACCCATTTCTCTTCCCTTCCACCTTGTTACACGGATACAACGAGCAACGTCCTGTCGAAAGACAAGAGAAAGAAAAAATGAAAAAGGGAGAGAGAGTAAGAGTAAAAGAGTGACAAAGAGAGAGAGGTGCGAGAGGGTGAATCATATACCCACGCACGTGTAGTACTCGACACGTATGAAACAGAAATAAAGAAACATAGGTGTGAACGATAGTAAAGGATTCTACGTTTGTAAGAATAGTATACGAAAAAATATCATCAAAAAAGAATAACAAAACACATAAGTTGCAGCTAACGAGCAAGAGAAAGTATTTCAATGACACTAGAACAAAATATTTTATATATATTAGAAAAATATTACAATCTTTCCTCGTTATTCGTAATCTCTCGAATATGTTAGAATTTAAACAAAAACATACAAATAAAATATATGAAATAAATAATAAAATAAAATTGGAGTAAAGAGAGAGAGAGAGAGAGAGAGGTGGAGGAAGGAGAAGGCGCAATGTTGTGAGAAAAATTGTGGAAGAAGGAAAAATGGAGAGTTAAATATAAAAAAAAAGGAAGGGAAACGCAGTAGTGTGCGTACGTGTAGAGAAAAAGAGAGAGAGAAAGAGAGAGAGAGAGAGAAAGGAAGGAAGGAGAGCGGTGTCTCCCTTCGGAGGGTTGGCTGAAACTATGCGATCGATAGTTGAATGCCCTCTAGTTGACATGCGTAGCCCCTAAACCCTCCCCTTCTCCTCCACCACCTCTTCCTCCATCACCAGCTCCTCCACCTCCTCCGCAACTCCTACTCCCCCGACCCCTGCCCCTGCCCCTTCTACCACCTACTCGCCTACAGATCGCCTCGCGATAACTCTTTCTCGCTCCTTCCTTTCTTTTTGCTACTTTTTTCTTTTTTTTTTTTATCCTTTCTCCTTTTTTTTTTTTTATTCCTTTCCTTTCTTCCCATTTCTCTTCTCTCACACTTTTTACCTAAACCCCTCTCTTCTTGCTCTTTCTCTTTCTCTCCTACACTCTCCCATCGATCTGCGTTTCCGATGCAACGGTGGAATCGTAAAAAAAAAAAAAAGAAAAGAAAGAAACAATGATAATAAAAAAAATAGTAAGATCCGTAATGATAAACGTTAATTGCGAATTATGGGACGGAGAGAAAAAAATATATGAAAGGGAGTAAAATTAAATTAAAAGTAATATCACCCAACGAGATAAATGAGTATATTTTAAAAATATATATATGCATGTATATATAATATATACACACACACACACGCATATATATGTATATTATTTATTTACAATAAAATTGTATTATTTACAAATATACACATGTATGTATATTTTTGTTTTTAACACACATTCGTCCGGTAATTTTGTGCACCGTCAAAAAGAAAAAAGAAAAATAAAATCTTTTCTTTATTGGAATTATCTCTGTTTGGTATAAAAATTAGAATTTAATGTATTTAGAATTGAAAGACCAATAATCTATTATGTTCTGTAATAATAATTCGTATAAATGACGAATTTTCGTCATGCGGACAAATATGTGTCAAAGGTAAAACTTTTCTTTTTTTTTTTTTTAGTCTTACACGTAAATACCTGATGCTATTGCTTTTTTTTTCAAGGTCAGATCACGGTGAATAAGAATAACACACGAAAAAATATATGCAATCATAGAAACGTTGCGAATAATTTAAAAACCTAACGTTATGATTCACACGATACGAGTGTTGTTGTTGTTGATTATATTTTCCTAAATTTTTCATATTGAAATTCTAATATTTCTATGGCATGGTACGTTCGTTTCGTCGCTATGAATATTTTGTAATTATTTGAGTTTGAATTAAAAAGAAAAAAAAAAAAGAAACGGTAAAACTTATAACATTTGCGCCTAGCACGAGAACCATCTGTACGATTAATTAACATTTCTTATGGTGAAATTTTGTTCACGATTTTTCTATTAATTTTATTTTTTGTTGTTGGATAAATAAAATAAAAAAAAATATTAAATTGAATTAATAATAATTTTCTTTCTGTCTACACCCACGTTCTTTCTCGTATCTAATTTTAAAGAGACAAAGTAACTACATTATTTATTACAAGCAGAATCGTGTGTCCTTACAACTTCTTCATTGATGATGATCACGCTATAAGCTGACAATAAATGATTTATTAGAAATTGTCGTTATCCATGAAAAGGAAAATACCATCAGTCATTTAAAACCGGCTCTCAAACAGCAAGTATGAATCGCGTTCAAGGTGGATTTCTCTGAAGTTATCAAACATAATTTTCATCTTGTAATTTTTCATATCTTATGACTATACCTTCCTATACTACCTTTAGGATTTGATGGAACATTATCTATGACCATTGGTCACACAATAAATGGTTCTCGTTGGAGTTAAACTTCTCTCGAAATGAATGATCGAGTCATCGATGTAAAGTCGCATACAGGTAATTTACCGTATTGACAGGGCATTAAATTGTACGAATACAAACGACTCGGATAAATAATATCGCCTTTTTAAATCGATTAAAATCGATAATACGTATTAATATATTATATTTCATTCTTTTTTTTATCTCCTATTGATAAAATAAATTACAATTATATTCTTAGATACGATATATGATTAACGTATCAAAAAGATGTTTTCTCGTTGTTTCTCTTTAAACAGAACTCGCGACTTTCTATCTCCGATGGTTTTTTCAAGAATACTTTTATAATGATCGATAGAAAAAAGAAAAAGAATGTTACTTGGAGAGAATCTTTGAAAACGAGACTCCTTTGTCATCGATAATTATTGATCACGATCGATAATAACTATCCCATTTTACAAGAGAAACTCTGAACAATAAAATGGAATTAAAATGTACGACAAAGTGTTAAAATAACTTTCGCGAATTCGTTATTATCCCAAGAAATAATCGTCAAGATTAGCATACCAAGAATTATTCCTTATTTAAATACTTCTCCTTCTTATTTTATCATACTTTTTCTTATTCTTTAAGAAGATATTTATCTATCGAGTAAATTTCTTCCAACGCAAATGAAAAATAAAACGTTCTGTTCGAGAAGAAAAATATAAACATAAAAGTAAAAAAAAGAAAAATTTAACAAAGAATTTCTTATGTGTTTATTGAAGAATATTTTTATATTGGTCGATAGAAAAAAAAAATGTTACTTGAAGAAAATCTTTGAAACTGAGACTCCTTTGTCATCGATAATTATTAATCACGATCGACAATTACTATTCCCTTTTACAAGAAAAATTCTGAACAATAAAAATGTAATTAAAATGTACAACAAAGTGTTAAAATAACTTTCGCGAATTCGTTATTATCCAAAGAAATAATCGTCAAGATTAGCATACCGAGAATTGTTTTTTATTAAAATACTTTTCCTTCTTATTTTATCATACTTTTTCTTATTCTTCGAGAAGATATTTATCTATCGAGTAAATTTCTTTCAACGTAAATGAAAAATAAAACGTTCTGTTCGAATCGAAGAGAATGTTGGGGGGATGTTCGAGAAGAAAAATATAAAAATAAAAGTAAAAAAGAAAAAAAAATATTTAACAAAGAATAGTTCGAGCTAACTCGAAAGTTCTCAAGAACGAGTTTTGCGTATATATATATATGCAAAAATATAAATAAAATAACATTCAGGAAGTTACGCAAACGTTTAAACAACTCGCATAGATAGGTTGTTAGTTTCTTTTGTAAAAGAACGTATTGATAATAAAATGGTTATACCAAGAAAGAAAAAGAATGAAAATAAATTTTCTACGGTGTTGTTACGAATCGAATCCGTTTAACAACAACACAACACAACATAACAAAACAACAATAACGACAATCCGAATAAAATAAAATTATCTTAATGTGCATTAAAATCAATAATAAATCAAACCTATATCAAAGATCTCTCACGCACAGGGGACTTGTTCGTTTGCATAATTTATTTATTACATAAATCAACACGTTAATGTTACACTACGGTTAGATAAATGACAAGAATGATTTTTCTTTTCTCTCCCTCTTTCTCTCTTTCTGTTTCTCTCTCCCGTTCTCTCTCTTCGTAATTCCGAAAGTGAACATATATATATATATATAAAAATTTCATAATGATTTTTTTCGGTACGAGTCGCAAAAGCGAAAGTAGTATATCGTAAATGCCTTTAGCGAGTCATGAAATCGGTATCTTATCGAGGTTTTGCGATAACGTCATTCGACCTCGTTGAAAGTCAACTAACTGCTGGCTTAGTCGAAGCGACAAGAACAATTGCCATATTTCCAAGCGAATAATGTGTAAATACATACGCGTTAAATAACATCCAAATTTCTAATCTTCGATGTGCGAGAGTTTAATAAAATAAAATAAAAAAAACAATAGTTTCGGTCGCATGCTCGATATCGTAAATTCAATAGCAAATAATACTTTTCTTACATACGATCTAAAATACCTACATCGTCGTCTAGAGGTTAAACAAAAAAATAAATAAAAGGAGAAAGAAAAGAAAGAAAATAAAATAAAAAAGATAAAAATAAGAGAGGAAGAGAGGAGATATGCAAAAATTCAATTTTGGCCAAGAGATAGAAAGAAATAAAGAAAGAAAGAAAAATACAAGCTCTAATTATAGCACGCAATGAGATTCGTGTGATCTTACCGTCTTGACGAGAGAGAAAATGAGAGAATGAAAGAGAGAAAGAGAGAGAGAGAGAGGGAGAGAGAGAAATTTCTTGAGGACGATCGATTGACGCCGACGCCGGGCGTCGGGTACATTCTTGGCGTTCTGAAACACACACGCGAATGGGGACACGGGGAAAGAGCCCGAGGTGTGGTTTCAACGATCGATACGTGCAACCGTGGTGGCATCAGTGAATTGGGAATATAACCGGCTGGCTACTACGGGAGTCAAGATTTTTCGTCCGATTTAAATTGAACATTTTTTTTCGGGTCTAACCCTTTTTGGCAGAAAAAAAACCGAAAAAAAACACACAAAAAATCCTTGCAATTTCTTCTTTTTTTTTTTTTTAATTATCTATCTCTTAAATATTTGGTTGGTGGAAAAAAATGTCGGATTTTTGGCTATAATTCTATGAGAAAATCCGACATTTTTTTTCCACCAACGAAATATATTTTACATCAATTAAAATTAGCGATGATATTAATCCGATATGAATGTCGGATTTGTGACCACAATTCAATGGTAAAAATCCGACAGTTCTTTTCCACAAATCCAATATCACCACCCACCCTATATGTAATTATTTTCGTATATACTCGTATGGTAAAACTTTCATAGTTTTTTTTTTTCCATATGGTCATCATATTCTCTTCCGTCCGTTTTCACGTTTTAGCTTATGATCGTTTTTGTTTAGGTTTCTTTTTAGCACAGATTCGTAATCCGACATATATGATATTACGTAGCGTAGAATATATTGGAACGATATAATTAGCGTATAGTTAGAAACGTTCTGTTTCGAAAATTCGACCTGAGCCAGTAGCCGTGTCTCGTCGTCGTCTTCTTCGTCTTCTTCGTCTTCTTCGTCTTCTTCGTCGTCTTCGTCGTCTTCGTCGTCGTCGTCTTCGTCGTCGTCGTCGTCGTCTTCGTCGAATGCCACAGCAATAATTATAGACTGCTGCTCTATAAATCTATTTTAAATCGGCAGAACGATCAAAGGTGGCACGAACTCGAGAGATTATATAGTAGGCACTTCTGCTAACGAATTTAATGCCCCCCTTTTTTCTTTATACGTATTTCTCTTATCGATACTATTGAAGATCATTTCGATAATATATTATTTACAGTTTCTTAAGTCTTTTCTCTTAATCAAATTTATCTTATATATATATATGATTTATTTTAATATATTATATTAGATAAAATCGTTGATTAATTCGGTAAAAAAAGAAATATAAAAACCTACTGTACGTGTAAATTTAATTAAGAAAGAAAAAACTGAAGTAACATTCAAAAACGAATAATTATCGAATAAAATAATAGTCTAAAGAATACCGATCGATACGATTCTCTGGTATTTTAAGGTCGTCTGATTTTTGTTTCCTTTATTTTATTCATTAATGCGCAAGCGAACATTACAAAAATTAAAATACGAACCAATGGTATGAATCAAACATCAATTTTTTTCTCATTGAATTGTGGCCAAAAATTCGACATTATTTTGTCCACCAACTTAATGTAAATAAAAAAGAAAAATATCTTTCATATTGATACATTTTAGTAGCGAATTAATAAGAAAGTTAATACATTGATACGATATAATATTATACGAATTCTTAATCGTGTATGTTTTTGGTTAAGATAGTTAATTATGAAATTTGGTATATTTGGATCTATCGTAAAATAGAATAGAAGGGATAAAGATAACTAACGTCCTATTTCTATCCATCAAGTAACTAACGGTTTTGAACGTAGACGAACGATGCCAGGACACTATCGATTACCGTCCTCCTATCCGCCATGGCCTCTCTTCATTCTAACTCCGGTCAGTACTCGATTCAACGACGTATAAGTGTGTGTATATATATGTATGTTATATATTTGTGTGTGTGTATGTGTGTGTTGTATATAAATGATCGTGTATGTGTGCATGTGTCATCATCCCCCTTGTCCCTTCCATGCTATATTTCTCCACGTGCGCGCTTGCGTGTTCTCTTCTCTGATGTCAAGTCGACAAAGAGAGAGAGAGAGAGAGAAAGAGAGAACACATAGGATGAAAAGAGATAAAGAGAAAGAAAAAGAGCTAGAGAGAGAGAGAGAGAGAAGGATATACGTGGGCCATCTCTCAAAATTAAAAACGGAGACAGATCGATTACGTGTGTTTTCATCTTTTTCGTTAAGACAATCATTCACCAAGTGTAAACATTTTCAAATGATACAATAAAAATTGTATACACGTATTACCAAAATATATGAGTTAATTAAATTAATTGGTTGACTCTCACGTTTGTTGATAAAAAAAAAAATTAATGATTCAAAAAATTTGACAAATAAATTTGATAAATATTAAAGATATATGAAAAAATATATAAAATGGTAATTGAATTATTGTATCTTCTATTATTTAAATTGTTTTTCATTCGTGGTTATTCTGCAAATAGAAATGCAAAAAGAAGAATATATGTTTTTTTATACAAATTCTTAGGAAAGATGTTTTTTATCTTCTTTTTTTTTTTCTTTTCGAATGATTGAAACAATACGATCACCACAATGGCTAAATATAAAACTATATAACGGTATTATTATTTTGATTCCGGAATGTTTTGAACAAGTACGCGTGCCATACTAAAAGAACGCAAAGGTTGCTTCTTTTTCCTCGTGGGGAATACGTTCGAGGTTTGCGAATTTACCGGGAAGGAAAGCAGCAGGCAGACAGGCAAGCAAGCAAACAAGCAGACAGGGTCGGTGGTGTCGATCATTTTACGACGACAACCTAAGTGCGAACATCTCTCGACGCAACTAACTTGCTGATGTTCGTCTTCTTCTTCTCTCTTCGAGTGCTTTTGAACCGGTCATAAAATTTCTCAACTTCTTTCCATATAGGTAAAACAACATTTATATATATATAAATATATGTATATAGTTATATATGTATGCATATATAACTACACACAGTGGGTTCCAGAAATTTTTTGGAGATTTATTTGATATTTATTTTTTTTTACTTTTTCCCAATCGATCATTTGCTCTCTCGATTGTAAATAAGGAATTAAATGGGTAAGATAAATGATCGGTCGTATAAAGAAAAAAAAATAATAAAAATAAAAAGTAGAAAACGTTTAATGACCTCTGTTGTGACTAATCACTTTTACTTTTTTTTTTTTATTACCATCATCATTTTTTATTATTATAATAAAAATAATTATTAATTATTGTTATTATTAGGCCTAATATTTTCTTTATTAGCATTATATTAAATATCGTCTCTTGGCAGTTTTTTTTTTCTTTCTTCTTCATCTATAACCGACTATGTAATACCAAACGGTATACACGATCCATCAAATAATTAATTATTAACTGGAAATTAACAATTCTCCATCTAGTATCATCGTTTTTTTCTCCTTTTCACTTGAAATTAAGGTCAATTATAATTGCAAATAAAAAAATAATAGTTATATTAATGAATATTAATACAGACAGTGGCAAATCGTAAAAAATGATAAATACATTTGTAAAATTCGATCAATTAAAATGCAAATATTATGGGATCCGAATTGAGTTTAATTGAGAAAGAACAAAATAAAAAATAAAATTAAAAAATAGGAAGAAAATTATGATAAAATTTCAAAATATTAACGAATGTTTTCTGAGAATCGTTTAATACTCGGGTGTATAACCTGATCGATGTATGGTAAAAACAGGAAGAAGTTTGGTGAAATTTTCTTCGATTCTGTGGCACACAGCGTGTTGCCATTGCTTATGACCGGTCGATGAGGTAGATAAAATAAAATAAAAAAAAAAAGAATAAGAGAGAAAAAGGAAGAAGGCTTTTGATAGGGTGTGACTCTAACACACAACTACAAGAACGTGATTCTTGATTGCCTAGTCGCGCTTTCACATGAAAATGTGATAGGACCTGTCTAACACGTTGATTCTTTTATTTCTTAGGAAAAAGACACATGTAAACATTTTTTTTTCTTTTCTTCTCTTCATCCTCTTCTTCTTCTTTTTATTAATAATATTATTATTATTATTATTTGTGTGTACGTAGGATAAATTTATAGATATATAAATATAATGTTTCAATATTAATTGAAAAATAAAAAAAAATCACCCTTTAGGACGAGTGCATCTTACTTAGAAACGATAGTAAATCAATCATGCGTAACTTTCGCGATAAAGATCTGCTTATGGTCCATAATTAATCCAGAAGAGAAAATAACCAAAATCAAAGTGAGGTATAAATAATTCGTCAATAAATGGTAATACGAGAAAGAAAGCGATATCTTCGTAGAGTTTATTTTTTATGTTTCGAAAGATAATTAAACAGGTGAAATATATGTTACTTATGTATACAATATTTGCGATGAAATTTTGTTCCCTATGACACTTTCAACACATTTAAATCGAGGTGAAATCTTTATAATAATAATAATAATAATAATAATAATAAAAATAATTAATTATTATTATTATTATTATTATTACTTATAAAGATTTCTCAACGATAATTTCATTTTTTTTAATAAAAAATAAAAATAATTCTAAAAAATATTCGATATTTCTCATAACTCAAACTACGACAAGATAATTCTTATTAAAATCTATGCAAAGACGATGAAGAGAAAGAAACTAATTGTAAAAATTAAATTAACAACTTCGTGAAAGAGGAAGAGTTGACTTACTGGGAAAAAATCGAAAAATGAAAGAGGAGAAATGATAAAAAGAAGTCGAATGAGTAAAGAAGTAGAAGAACGGAAGAACGAAAATAAACATTCTTTCTCGACGACCGAGTGGATCAACAAAAAAAAAAACTTTAAATAATTCAGTTTACCAAAGTATCCGGTTCTTTTTCTGAGATACGAGTCTCCACGGAGTGGGTAAACCTAGAAGAGGGTTTTAAAAATAGGAAAAATAATTGACGGCTCAACGTTGCGACCCTTAGGTACCTACGCGACTGGAATCGCAAGGATTTGTCTCCCTATCTCTCTCACTCTCTCTTTCTTTCTCTCTCTCTGTTTTTCTTTCTATTTCTAAAAACGGGATGGTACATACGAAAGAAGAGAAGCTAGTCTGGGGAGAGGGGAGTTGGTTAGTTTTCCCAAGGGTTGAAACAGAAAGAAGAGAAAGGAGGAGAGGATGCTGTTCGCCGAATTGTAAAGGAAGGAATCGCGAAGGGGTGCAACTATGAAGAGAAAGACGGAGATAAGCGAAAAGTAAGAGAGAAATAGAGACGGATAAAGTGGGGTGGGGAAAAGGGGGACGGGGAGAGGAGGCAGAACGGGGTGGGAGGGGGGTAGTGAACAAAGTTGCGCAGGTCAGGCAGGTCAAGGCACTCTACGAACGAAGCACCCTGTTTGCCTCGTGCTGGACGTTTCTCTCTCTTTCTCTCTATATTCTCTCTTTCTCTTATGCTACATCTATCTATGTTTCTCTCTCTCTCTCTTTTCTATCTTACTCTCTTGAAAGCTTATGCGCACGCATACGCGCGAATACAAAGCTCAGGGACGACGACGACGACGACTAGGAACATGGAACAAGTGTACGGCACCTGACCTGTCGGAGGGTACCTTTAAATTTTAAAGGGTCTCTTCCCCCGATGACTAACCCCTTCTCTTATATACACCATCCCCCTTCTCCAACCCCCCTTTATCTTCCTTTTTTTATTACTATTATTATGTTTCTTCTCGACACTTTCGTACGCGACAAATTCAATATTGCGAACGAAAATGGAAATAAAAAGAGAGACAGATAGACAGACAGACAAACGGACAAACATATATATATATAAGCTGAATATCAAGTAGGAAGGGCACTTTTATCTGACCTTTGTAACGAACGGTTGAGTGAACAATAGTCAAATAATTAATCGTTTTAGTTATATTAAATATATTATATTGTATTATATTATATTGTATTATATTGGATTATTACTATCTGTTAATTATTCAAAAAGAGATCTTGGAAAGAATAGATAAAACTTTTAATGTCGTTTCTTTGTTTTCAGGTAAGATTTGTATATAAAATCAAAGTCATTGTTTAAATGTACAGAAAATGTATAAATAGTTAACGAATAAACTTTGTTTTCAGAGCAACACATTGGTTTATTCAATCTAATAATACTAATAATAAATTTATATATATATAGATAAGTTATTTATGAAACATGTTGTTTCATTGGTTATGTAGCGTTAACAAGATATTCGAAATATAATTTCTATATATATATATATATATATATATATTATAATTTTATATTTTTTATCTTAAAAAGAATAAATAAGAGATATACGAGGGGAAACTAACAAATATATACCGTGTACGAATTTTTATTGAACCGAAGTCAATAAAATCATTTTTACTCTCTAAAAGTCAATATATTACACGATACCCGATAGGATCTTATGTTAACGATGGATAACATTGTGAGAAGAGAGATGTAGTTTTTACTTTCAACATCCTTCGTTCTCCTATTAATCAAGAGGATTCTCCTAAGTCTTCCTTTAAAACTTTTACCACGACATCATAATATTCTATTCGATGGCTTTTAGTCTCTTCTAATCTAGCCGTGGGGCAAGAATTAAGTAATAAACTGTAATCTTTAATGTCTTTGGTGTTGAAAAAAATTAAAGAAGAAAAAGAAATAAAAAAAACAACAAATATATAAATATATATGTAAAAAAAAAAGAAAAATAATAAAAAGATAAGATCACCCTCAAAAGTATAGAGAAATTTCATCATTCGTCTTTAATTGCGAGTCCAACGTATGTTAAATATGTATATCGACTAATTAAAACGATTCCGAACACACATTCGTGTAAATAAATATGTATACAAGTGGGTCGTCGACCGTATCCTTTTCCTCCTTCTTCCCTCCTTCCTTCTCTCTCTCACTCTATCTCTGTCTCTCTTTTCTTATTTAGTAAAATATTAATTCTCAAACTGGAAAAAGATTGGAGAAACGTGTCGGCGGATTGAATTCACCTAAAATGCGCATACAACACGCACAAACACACACACACATCTTCGAATAAATTAAATTTCCTTTAATTGGATAGAACATTAATTTAAAAGTTTTTACACTATTGCCACCATAACCACCACCAACGTCATCGTACGTAATCGTCGTTGATTTCCAAGATTAATGAATAACCAAGAAATATAGAAAAGAAAGAAAAAAGATAGTTGATCCGTTTGATTAATAAAAAATTGATTGTATTGAATCGATATAGGAATATTTGGGTAATGAAAGTTTATTCGGTTCCAGGTATCGAACAGAATAATAACAGAGAAAATTCCGAGACACTTCCGCCCACGTGTTTTCCTTCAAAGTCGTGTCCGAACTAAAAATAAAGTTTTAACCGAGGTATATATATATGTGTGTATATGTGTAAGTTGGTTGGTTGGTTGGTTGGTTGATTGGTTGGCACAACTCGAGACTCGATTTTTCTCGACAAACCCCATTCGTCGTTTCTCACGATTGCTTTGATTCCTGGAGAAAATGTTAAGAGACGAACAACACGCGTTGTTAAGAAAATTCACGAAAAGGAGACGCGTGCTATGTGTCAGCGTATTCTGAACCAAGTTTATCCACATCGTCTCATCGAATACGAAATTTCTCTTCGAGTACGAGAAATAAAGAGAGAGAGAGAGAGAGAGAGAGAGAGAGA
>JACGTP010000011.1:2627498-2642446 GCA_023678845.1 Mischocyttarus mexicanus | reverse complement strand
TCAACCTCAACCTCAACCTCAACCTCAACCTCTTTCTCTCTCTCTTCTACCCTTGTTTGTCCTCGATCGTAATTGGCCCAAAAACAGTCGCGTTACGCTTTCTCCAAAATAAACACGCCGGAGTAGCGTTGCGGTACGCGTAATGTACAACAATATTTATACTTCGGTCGTTTCGTAATATTCTTTTTTTCTCTTTCTCTCTCTCTCTTTCTCTCCTTTTTTTCTACGTTTACACATCATGCAACAACGGTAATGAGTACTTTAAATAATGTCGTTCAGTATGTACCACGAGATGAACTTATTCCTTTTATCAATCTTTGACGAAGAAATTAGTTTCTCGGTTCGTACGTTCTTCTCTTTCACCATTCTATTCTTGGTCTCAATTTCAATGTATATGTGCGTTCATATGTGTGTGTGTGTGTGTGTGTATATATATATATATATAAACGAATGTAAGTACGTATGTTTTCAATTTGGAAAAAGCACATGGCCGATCAATGCGATTCGAATGAACTTTTATCGTTCTGAAAAATAACCAAATTAGACAAAAAATGAACCTGGTCAAATTTTAAGAACAAAATTATAAAATATTAATAATAAAAAAAAGTATCTTATTCAAAAGTAAGATGAAAATTTGCTAGAAAAAATAATGACCTAGCCGTTACTTTTAGGGATCGTTCGAAGATACGCGAACATCCCTGGTCCCTCTTTTAAACTAAAATAAGCGGAAGTAAGGAGCGAGGCAACTCTAAATTTAGAGCCTGGCGTGCGCTCATCCTTCGTCCGTGTTATTACGTTCAGCCTTGTCGTTGCATATCTCTCTACGTAGTTTGATGTTATATACGCACGCGATACACGTCTATGAAGAAAATAAAAAAAAATAAAAAAAAAAAATTAGAACAATTTTGCCGTATGTTAAATATATATATATATATGAAATGGAGCACAAAATGCACATAATTGAATTGAAATTTGCTCCATTTCATACTTGACAACCTAATATATATACCCTTTCAGAACTATACCCCTATCAATCAAATAATAAAACATAATATCGGTAGAATATTATCGATAAAAAAATAATTCTCTACTTTTTATTATAATAATAATTTATTAACGAAATAAAAAAGAAAAGAGGAACAAATAATGTTAATAAAAATAATTTAGTATTTGGCAACTAAATGATTGCGGATATCTTCATTAACATTCTTTCGTTTTGTCAACGTATTCAAAGCACCTAACCTATATTTTCCTTCTTATTTAAAATCCGCAATAACTTAATTCGCAACCCAATAATATATAAACGTGTGTGACGATACGAACTGTTCCAGTTATAAATAAAAAATTTTGTTAAAACGAATTATACCTATGGGGGTAAAGTTTAATTACAAAAGTTTCTAACAGATTAAAAAAAAAGGAAAAAATTAAAATTAAAATAAAAAAAAAAGGAAGAGAGGGAGAGGAGTAGGAGGTAAGGGGTAGTAGGATTTGATTATGCGCAAGCGTGTAAGTAAGAATTTACGCATTGACCTGACTACGCGCCTGTGAATAATGCGTGTGTGGGTGCGTGAGGCAGTAACCAGCTGACTGCCAAAACAGCTGTAGCGATATACGATGATGCATCGTGGGGTGTTCGTTTGGCTCGTTCCGTTCCTATCCTATCCTTCTTCCTCCCACCCTCCTCACCGCACCCTATTTCTCTCTCTTTCTTTCTCTCTCTTTCTCTTTCTCTTTTAACATATATACGTCTTTCTCGTCAGTCGATTGGGACGAGGGTTTACAAACTGACTGTGATTTAGCTTCGTATTTATGTTACGTTTCTGGCGTGTTACGCACTCTGACATTTCGATTTCAATCTTAAACGTTCTTCATCCCATTTTCGAATGTAAAGGTATATAAGTATACCGAATTAGGGGATTTTTCTTTTCTTTTATTTTATTTATTTTTTCTTCAATTTTGTAACAAATATAAAATATGAAAAAGCTTTGAAACATTTTCGATGTTAAATCTCGATCTCATAATATTTTAAAATAAACTTCGGGAATTTATAGGTAGAGAGGATTGAGAACCAAAAAAAAAAATCGGATCGTTAAAACCATGACCATGTTTGGTCTAGATAAATTTTCATACGTTTTAGAAATAATATAAATATAAGAGAGAAAACACGCAACATACTCTTCACACGTTTATCGTCTCGGTAAAATGCATAAGTAATTCGCAAGGGTATAAAATTTAACGCTCGTGGTAAACGAAACGCAAATGAATACATGGGATTTTAAAAAAAAAAAGGTTTCTGTATCTACATATCTATATATATATATATATATAGACGATTTCTGTTTTACGTTCTTTCACGCGAAACGAGACTTCGCTGAAAATTACAATTTTTGCTCGAACTTATCGCGATCCGCACGAATGCATAAAAATGATCTAAAATGTGGAATCGTGACGACGGTAAAAAAAAAAAAACAAAAATAAAAACTAATATATAAATTTTATTTAAAAATCGAAACAAGTATATAAACTCGGACGATATCAAAAGTTGATACAAAAATGATTTAAATTACAAAATTACGATATAATATATAAAATAAAATAAAATTTAAAAAAAGAAATAACAATACATAAATTTCGTTTACAAACTTTCCACGTGAAATGTTTTTAATGCAAAAGAGGTTGTTGGTGGTAATATTATCGCAAACGTATTACAAACGTATTACAAACTTGTCACTTCTTATCTCGCAATGAACAAGTACGAGCATTCTGATAACCGCTTAGAGTGTAAGCGACACCTGTAAATCCGGGTATTGCAGGAGAAGAGATTTTACACAAATCTAGGAATCTGATGTTTCAGAGAGGGAGACAGAGAGAGTGAGAGAACGTTAAACCACAAGTCTGACCACAATGCATTATAATACGATCCTGAATGTGCTATTGTTAATTGTTCTGGCATCATTAGATTACAGTAGTTACACCAACTACGGAAATCCATGGATTTACGTAGACGACGTCTACGTTAACTCGAATCGTTTAATTGGACTGTTGTTGTTGATGATTGACAGACAAGACAGGAAGATACTTTCTATCCCTTACCGATTATCTTCTAATTAAACTCATCCAATTATTATCTTTTTATTTGTTCTCTCCTACGATTCTATAAGAAGATATTCGAAACATTCGGAATAAAATTGTTTCTATTTTTTTTTTTTTTAAACAGAACTAAACGATCAAAAATATAATCCATAAATGAATTAAATGCTATTATGTGTCACACTCAAATTAATCTTATTGAATTCGATAGACTAATCGATAAATATATACCAAAGATTGTCGATAAAAAATTTGCATCGTTTAAGTTTTATTCTTAAAGGAAAAAATTCTATTATTTATTTCTCTTATTATAAATAGAAACGGTTTTATTCTATTCTTAGAACTCCTAACAATACTAATTGGATTCTAAGTAAATAACTACGTAGTTTTTTTCTTATTACTATACTAGGAGTACGTATTTTATCCTAAATCTTTAATCCATTTCTTTTAGTTAAGTTTTAAGGAGGGAATTAACGAGAGACTCGACTTTAATCCATTCGGAAAACATCTGTTTTCCTTTTAAACGTTCGTATTTTCTAATCGATAGAAAATAAAAATGTAAAAAAATTCAACAAAGTGACGTATCGAATCGTTAAAGCGTATATTTATTGAGAAAAGCAGACGCCTTGTCTGATAAACAAAAAAAAAAGAGAAAAAAAAGAAAAAAAAAGAACCTAATATTTAACGGAGAGATAAAGCCTGTAAAACACACGCCCAAAAATTGATACAACTCGTAATCAAGTTAGGCGTATGATAAAACACGCATCAATCCGTTGACTATTATTTAATCTATACGGCGCATTTGTATTTCTATGCAGTTGCATATTAAATGCATTGTATTCGTACACGTACGAATAAGTATTCGCGTGGGTTTTCCTTTTTCCAAACAACGCGTTTCAATACATTGTTATCGCTGTTTTTCAATGCTAGTGACTTTTTACCTTGGTATTGTTGTATTTTTTTTTTTTACGAGCCTTGGCAATCGTTAAAAAGT
This sequence comes from Mischocyttarus mexicanus, assembly GCA_023678845.1. Taxonomy (NCBI): domain Eukaryota; kingdom Metazoa; phylum Arthropoda; class Insecta; order Hymenoptera; family Vespidae; genus Mischocyttarus; species Mischocyttarus mexicanus. The sequence continues at coordinate 2,638,362 of JACGTP010000011.1, read as the reverse complement.
TAATAAGATTTTCCCTATGTAACATAATACAATGTATTTTATTTCTTTCTATACGTATAGTTTAAACGAATGAATAGAAAATTCAAGCACCCGTTGACTTTCGACCTTTTCTCGATATAATTATGCGAGCATTCTTATATTATGATTTTTTTTTTTCCTTATTTTTTAATATGAATGTCAGCAGTCAAATCTTAGAAATCTAATCGTTGAACATACTTACGTGTTTAAACATATGTACACATGAGGTATGTACGTAGACGAGAATTCGAATGGATAAATGAATTATCACGAGATTATAAAAATCATTTATGCGTACGTTGATAGGGAATGACTCACCAATGATCCGAGATCTTTCTCGTTGATTTAATTGTCTTCGACGGCTCGTCGCGTACGTACCTGAAATACAAAAAAAAACAAAAAGAAATATACAAAATTATAATAAACGAACTTTTTTATTAAATATATTTCTTATATTTCGTAGTTCAAGTCCCTCCACCCCATATTTCAGAAGCTGAAACAAATTTAACGTCTCATTAAATATATCAAATTATTTATTTATTTAATTTATTCTATTTAATGGAACAAACACTCCCGTTAATACAAAAATAGAAAATACAACGATAAGAAGTCAAGACGTATTTATTAATATTTAATTACTTATTGAACATTATCAAAAGTTTTCCTTTAACATATTTTCAAATAGCTCAAACGGAAAATGGTTCCATCTATCAAACCAATATCTTCTACAAATGACACGCATAACATCCAATAACCGTATGTTACATCCTTGAATTTATGTAACAACCATTTTGTCACTATTTGCGAGGCTTCCTTAGTCATAGTTATCTGACTTTACGAAGGCTGCCCGATAGATCGGTTATTATGCAACAACCATTTTCTAGTTTTAACGAGTCTCTACTAAACAATATAATCAATTTTCTTTCTTCTTCTTCTTCTTCTTATTATTATTATTACTATATTTTATGTTAAATTATCAGATTAACTAGTATATCATATTCGCACGTGCATACGCCGAATAAAAATTGTTAAAATAAAACATAATTACGTTTCATATTGTATTTCTTTCTTTTCTTTAAACAAATAAACGAATTATATAATATAAAAATAATCGTTGTTTTGTTTCGTTTCAACCACCTCGATTCCGTCATTTTTCCTCTTCTTAAAGAACCCCACCGATAAAAATCATTTCCCTTTTTTACGTAACGTGCATTAAAAAAAAATTAAAGAAACAGCGATAGGCACCAACTTTGATTTTTTTTTGTCTTCTTCTGTTTTATAATACCAACAATACGAACTTGTATGATCGAGTACTAGGTTAATTTCTCTTGAGATTTAGAAACTTTAGTTCCGCGTTGGAGGGTGGCCCATTCCTATAGTCGATACGGCTCTGGCGCCAATGAACGAGCCTTAAAGTAGCACAACGAATGGACAAAATGTAAGATAGAAAGAGATGAAAAATAGGAATCGAAGTGGAGGGTCAATGCATTCAAGTTGAAATGTTGGATCCACCCCTGGGCACGAGCAAATGACGTTCCTGATGGATCTGGTCTATGAAAGGAAAGACGCAAAGCGTGTGAAAGAGAGAAAAAGAGAGAAAGAGGAAGGAAGATAAAGAAAGAGAGAGATAGAGATAGGGATGGTGATAGAGTGGGGGGTTTGGGGGTGTGGGGGTGGGGGTTCCACGGGTGGTGATTGATGAGCCCTCCGGTCTAACAAAATCACCCTACGGCATAGTCTCGATCATTTCTTCCTATCTCTCTCTCTTTCTCTCTCTCTTTCTCTCTCTTTCTCTTTCATTCTCATACTTTCATCGTGCTGACCTCGTTCGAATGAATCGTCTTTTCTTATCTCTCTCTCTCTCTCTCTCTCTCTTCTTGCCAACTTTTCTCCACCTCCAACGATATTTTCTATTTTCCTTTTTTCTCCTTGGAGGGTGCCGAGAAGTCTTCCTACTCAATGATGAAACATTAAATGTGTTTTGCATCATTTATGAGTTAGAGTTTTAGTATACTTTCTCTATATATTTCTATTTACTACTTTTACAATTTATTAAATGATAGCCAGCCTACGATCTGATTTTTAAGTTTGTTTTCTACGTATCAATGTTTAATATTATTTAACAATTTATCTCGTCACTCTAAGTTAAGGGGCTCGTAAATCGTTAATATCGTCATCGATATCAAAAATATATTCTGTTCGTTTTAGATTTGAAAAAGCAATTCCCCCACGATATCTTTCTATTTCAACTCCCCCCGTCTTTTAAAGAATAAAAAAGAAAATTGAACGAATTTCAAAACTATAGTTTATGGTAGCAGATTGGAGATTTAAAGATTTATAGAAAATTTTTCACTCTAAAAAAGAGAGAGAGAGAGAAAGAGAGAGAGAGGGAGGGAGAGAAAGAGACTGAGTGATTGAAAGAAATAGAAAAATGTTCCCCTGTACGATGACTGTGATAGATCCAAGTATTACGTTGCTACGTGCGAGGAATTGCCAAATAGTTTATGTGGAAGGAAGAAAAAACAATGATTCGATTAAGTTTTAATAAAAGGTCATTTAGAAAAAATAAAATATAATTTATAGGAGTAAGAAATGAACAAATTTTCCTGTTTTGGGTCTATGACAATATTTGAAAATAATAATTCATAGTATACATTAATATACCTTAAACATACAAAAATTTTGGTTTATAAAACCAAATATTATTATTTATTTTATAAAACGAAAATTTTAGTTTATATAAAACCTATTAGGCAAAACTATTTGGTTTGTATCCTTATAGGAAAAAATTGTATATCATTTCAAGCACATTATTACGAAACGTGAAAAAATAATTTCAAGGTGCAACAGCGATGATCGTGATAACGATCGCGTGATAACAAAATTTGTTGATTAATAAGAATTTAAGTCGATAAAATGGGGGTAAAAGCATAAAATCCGATATAAACGTAATAAAAGTTTCGGAAGATCGTCAGAAATAGCAAACCGGAGGAGTAGTTTGCGAAAAAAGGAAAAAAAGAAAAGGGGGAAGAGGAATAGTCACGAAGTTGTTGCTAACGGAAACAGGAAGAAAAAGAGACAGATAGGGGGAAAGAGGGGGGCGAGTGAGAATCGTCAAAAAAATAAAAGGAAAGATGGATAGTTGAGAGGGAATGAAGAAAATACAATTAAAGGCGTCTGAGGTAAGTTCAGGTGGCATGGTACGGTTTAAAAGAAAAAAATGGAAGAGAAAGAGATGAAAAAAAAACAACAACAACACTTGCTCACGTTCGAAAAAAAGAAACTCAAATGAAAGTGGAAGAAAAAGATGTTGGTGGTTGGTTGGCTGGTTGGTTGGTTGGTTGGTTGAGATGGTGTTGGTGTTAGTGTTGCGAACCTGACGGGCGAGTAGGGTGGAGTGGATTTGTTGGGTGTAAAAGCAGAAAGGTGAGTGAAACGAGGAATAGCGGTGAGGTGAGTGAAGGACGAAAAAGATTGACGATAAAGGAACGCTTAATTGGCCCTACGATCGAACGAGGAAAGACCGAGTCTTTCATTTCCGTTTACGCTTCGATCGGTTGCTTTCCCGTCTGGGCTTTGGTGAAAAAGGTTCCAATCGATCACGAGTGAAAAGGTTAAAGGTAGAGGGAGAGATGATTTTCCAAAGGGCGAAATAAGAGATAATTAGGGGACAAATTTTACTTATACCCAATGGTAATATGCCTATACACGATGATGTAACGTAACGAGCACGAGACGTGTATCTATGTATATATGTATATATTATATATACATATGTTTATTTTCTAAAGCATAATTACGTTCGATTGAAAAGAATCACGTTCAAATTCTAAATTCAAAAGATCGTCGATGCATAGTATATTTGCTAACCAGAAAAAAAATCTTTACAAATCAGACCTATCGGATTTGATTACCAAAAGGATGAGAAAAAATGTTAAGAGTTTTGAATTAAAACGAAAAAAAAAAGAAAAATGATGATAAGAAAAAGGTTTTAATGAATTTACCAAGTTTCATTTGACTTTATTCGCACCTGCTGCCAATTCGAAGATGTTACCAAACGAAAGAGAAAGAGAAAGAAGAGAGAATGAGATGGGATGGGGGGAATTTTATTAGACAAAGAGATTATCTCATGGTGGAAGGTCAGAAATCTTGGAAAATCTCTAATTAAACTGCGAGAGATCCTAACTAAATCCATCCATCTTAATCGTAGACTCGTATCTTCAAATTCTTCCAGCTCGTTCTATCCTGGGTCCTCTGTCCCTACCCTCGATTGGTTACGGGTGGGTATGCAAGTAGAAGAGATCGATTCCTCGGTAGGAAAGGGGGGTATTCGTTAATGGGCTCTCCTGCTTGGAGACTGCCTGGGGAAAGAAGCTAATTGCAAATGCACCGTACCAACTATTACTACGACTACAACTATGACGACAACGACTACGACTACGACGAAGAGAGGACGAAGCGACTGCTTATTAATTTCCCTAATGAATTGACTGGTGCTGCTGCTGTTGCTGTTGCTGTTGCTGCTGCACCAAGGCAGAACGTCTGTCCCGCATCTACGATAATCGAACGATTAAATGCCAATTAATCAACAGAGCGTTCGCAGCTTCCGTGCTTGTCAATCGAAAGTCTCTCTCTTTCTCATTCTCTTTTACTCACTCTCTTTCCGTTTCCTTCATTCGTTGGGACCTCGTCGACCACTTCAAGAGTCGTTGTATATTTTCCGAGAGGAAAGAAATTTTAAATAAAAAAAATTACCCCTAGAATTTTCGATATCGTTTTGAAAAAACAAACGTCTACAAAGTTTTCTCTGTCTTTTTCTTATTATTCTTCCTTCTTTCCTTCCTTCCTCCCAACGTTTCTACTTTTCCTTCTTTCAATCGATTTCACAAATAATAGAAATTCCCTAACGTTTATCTTTTTCTCTTTTTCTTTCTTTCTTTCTTTCTTTCGTTTCTCAGATCGATTCAGGAAAGCAATCGATTACAGAACGTTCTCACGAAAGCCATTACCCGTAAGGTAACGTTAGAAGGATTACTTGTTCGAATATAATACCCTCAGTTGGAAGTGCCTAGACGCGAGAATTTTAGTGGTTACACGATATTAATAGGTCTCGAACGTTAGCCACGGCTTAAGATGAACTATGAACCAGGAAATGCAATACCTTAACATCATCCAACTTGGTATTATCCTTTTCAGACCGTCAGGGATACCTTATTCTTACTTGCAATATCCTATCCGATACGTTTCCATATTTTTATTGTTTTCTCTTTTTTATTATTATTATTTTCAACTATGGATTCTTGGTTAAAAGCAAACAAAGCGGTAACTTCGACAGAAGTTATAAGAAAAAGAACAAAAAAGAAATAAAGGATGAAGAAACTCTCATTCCTTTTTCTCAAGAACAAGGATTGGAATGAGAGTCAAGGAGCTAAGAGAGGAAGACGTTAGAAACCATTTAGAAATGTCAAACCGCAAGGCGTTGGACTTTTAGAGCATCCAACAGGGGAAAATTCTTCATTCCTAGGAATGAAATAAACTGAAACAACAACTTATCCGTGTTTCACCGGTTCGTGAATCCCACCTAAAAAGGGGATAAATAAAAAGAAAGAAATGAAAGACAGAAAAAGAGGAAAAGAGAAAGAGAGAGAGAGACCGTTCAGTTTTTTCTTGCGGTTTTCTTGCGGGAGCACGGAAAGAAATCTTGCGGTCGTTCAGAAGATACGGCTCGAGAAACTCTTCTCTTGTTTATGGGGGGTGAAGAAGGAGAAGGAGAAAGAGGAGGTGAAGGGGGAGACAGGGGGCTGGTTAGATCGGTGACTTTCGCCCGAGAGTTTAACCCGAGATAGTAATTGATTCGGGGACAAAATAAAATTAATTCCCTTACTTTCGTACTAATCTTAATCTGCTGAACTTTCCTGACGATGCGTGTCATCGAAAAAATAGAAAAAAATTGTTTATTTTATACGAAAGATAAAAACAAAAAACACGAATAAAATATATAATCAATAACGAACGATAAAGAATAAGAGTAATTATTAAAACAAGTCCTAAGAGAAAAGAAATGTTTCTAGGATGTTTGTAACACGAGTGCAATATAATTAATTGCGATAAATGGCATGACCATGAAAAGCTTCCAAAAGCAAGGTCAGAAGAAAAAGGATTGTTCAATGTTTTGGCAATAGTGTCGGCCAGGCAGGCGTCCATTCGTCTGACCATCGTATTTCCTCCACCTCTTAACTATCCTAGTCTCTCTTTTCCTCTCTTTTTTTTTATTTTTTTTCATTTTGTTTTATTTTTTTTTTTTTTTTTTTTTCGTTCTTTCTTCTTTTACCTCTCCCTACCACTACCCTTTTTTCTCTCTACCCTTTTTCTACTCTTTAGCGCGAGCCTTTGTCCCCCTCACCGTCACCCTCCCCATCCCCATTCACCCCATCCCCCCCCAGGATATTTGCGGAGCTTTGTTTTGTGCCTAGGACGGCTTGCATAGCGGCTTAAATATACGTCGCTAATGGCACGGTACAAGGGTACACAAAAGGTACCTACTTTCCTACCTACTTTTTTAGATGCTGACAAATGTTTATTTATAATTTGACTATGGTCAAGAAAACATGCGGGAGGTTTCGTTTTTTTCTTTTTTTTTTGTACTTTTTTTTCTCCTTCTAAGGAGAAAGAAAAGGAACAAAATTAACGCGACATCTTTCGACCTCGTTAATTTATCCCGCTTTTTATTACCATCGACCTTGAAGAAAATAAAAAGAAAGAAGTTATAAACAACAAGCGAAGAAGCTACTTTGCAAAGAGCTTCTGGAAAAAAAAAAGAATTCCCGTTAGGGGACGATCAACGCAGATGCTTTTTACGATTAAACGTAGAACCGTTCCAATTGGTTTACTCTCACAGTACGAAAGAGAGAGAGAAAGAGAGAAAGAATAATTCGTCTTGCGAAACATCTTTTTGCGTTTCGAAAACCAACGATCGACAAATCATTGCCAATACGCATAAACGTTTTGGGAAAATGTAGGAAAAGGTAGGTTTAAAAGCTACCCCACCACGAAACGATTATTATTCGACTAATATTACTGCGATCTACGGCACCTGCGCATTACGATCAAACGTTACGAATCTTATTCAGGTAGCCTATGGATGGCAGCACCGTTTGCGTTTCATCTACAGGTGTATAAGGAAAGATCGGTGATAGTACGACGATGTGGCAGACACGCCGGTAGATGGAGATGTGACTAACCCAGTCTCGTTGAGGGTGAGGAGGATGGGGTGAAAGGAGGAGGGCTACGGGAGGGGAGAGGGGAAGGACCACAGCGGGAAACTATGAATTTGACTTGAAAAGAGAAGTGATACTCGTAGTTAATCCCGTCGGGAATAGAATATAAATACGTGTTTCACGAAATCCAATGTTCGACGAAACACGAAGGGTCTCCTCTCCCCCCCCCCCGTTACACTTTATTGCAATAACGTTTCTTCCTTCCTTGGTTCATTCCCATTATGTCAGGAAGAAACGACAAGGATCCTGGTAAAAACGTGTAAATAACAGGTGTCTGTCTGTCTGTCTGTCTGTCTGTCAGTCTATCTGTCTGTCTGCATGTGTGTCTGTCTGACTCCGTAACTAGAAAATCCTCTAGGGTGTTTGCATTTTAAGTAAAATACGTTAGACAAGAGAGTGGTGCCGAGCGGTTCATTCGAGCGTGTAGAAAATGAGAAATACGTTTTTGAACGTGGTTAAACGGAAGTAGACTGTCTCTATTCAGATAGACACACTTGAATCTAAATTCGGTGTAAATGGTTTAGATAAGAAAATATCTAAAAGTAAGGTAGATAGAGAGAGAGAGAGAGAGAGAGAGGGGAGGGAAGAATTATCGGCTGATAAAAACACCTGACAACTACGTAATAACATCTAATGAGATAAGAGTTTATTAAACCGAATATAGAATATAATACTGTTTCGTAGTATATATCTCTTGGAAACAAGTTAACGAAAATTTCAACAAAATCGTAAGAACCTATTATCTTTTTTCCAGACAAATATAAAAAAATCTGTAAACGTGTAAAAATAATGAAGGTTGAAGGTATAAATATCTTATCCCTGATAGTAAAGCTTTGGTGGGGAAAAAAGATGGGTTATCGATCGTGAACGGAAAAAGAGTGACAGAGAGAAAGAATTCGATTCATCCGAAATCACAAGATATTGTATACACTTTAATTTAAAAGAATAAAACAGTAAAAAAAAAGAGTCCAAAGTATTCTTGTCAAAGAGCAGGAGATAAACACTTGTGTCTGAAAAAAAAAAAAGAAAAAAAATTGATTATATTTATCGAATTCAAAGTAGAGCGGCCATTCTTCCGGAATAGTAGATGACGACGCGTCTTTGAAAAATAAGTCCGATAACTCTGTTTTACGAGGTTTAGCTCAGGGCCGGATACAAAAGGTACCCCATAGAAAAAGGGTTTCCATCTCGTTCCATATCGAAGGACTCACCAAGAAAAGAAGTGCGAGATAACGAGGAATCCAAAGGGTCGTCATGGCGATCTAGAAAAGGGTTATCTAATAAGGTACCTTCGAAAGGGTTACCTTTCCCCGTGTTTCAAAAGAGTCCAACCCTACCCTACCCTACCAGCACCAGCAGCACCACCAGCAGCACCACCAGCAGAAACCTTTTACAAACTCCTACCGCCTACCTTAAACTATTCTTTCTTCTACCTTCTTTCCTTCTTTACTTATTTTCTCCGTACCTTTTTTCTTCATCGAGAAAAGGTTCCCCCTTTGGGTACCTATCGACGACAACGATCGATAACACGACTATATCCAGGAGTATCTAGCATAATCTCTCAGGCAATATCGTATCTGGATGGCGCCACCTCGTAACCAGCACGGCACTATTCTCTGATGAAAACTACGACCCCAATCCGTGTGATTTCGTTCGACCATCGGAAGTCGGAACCATAGTAAATCGAACCCCCCTCGTAGGGGAAAAAAGGGATTGAACAGGGTCAGAGAATGTTGCATAGTCATCTTCCGGCTGGTAAGGACCTTTTCTGATTTAACAGTCTCACCCTTCTCTCTCTTTCTCTGTCTTCTGTTACTCACGTTTTCGGACGGGTCCTTAAATTTGCAAAAGGAAAAGAAAGGGTGTTTGGATTAATAATAATCCAATACCGGTTGAAAACGTCCTATTTTATCTTTAGCACGGGTTTAAAGTATTTAAAGAGACACTTTTTTTTTTGTTTTTAATAGGAAAGAAGAGAGGAAAAAAAAATACTCGGGAAAGGTAGAACAACGTAATGTGCGATCGGATGAAACCTTAGATGTCACGAAAGTAGTATTAAAATCACCCCACCTGGTAGCCACGACCGCGTAACCAATTACATGACAGGCGTTGTCATAATATAGGTCAAACGAAAACGACGACGACGTATATCGTAAAATGTTCAAGGACATTTAATATACTTTACTTTTAACAAACTAGTACCTACGTATTAACGCGTTCAAATAATTTTGTTCCATCATTGCTAGAACAGTCTTTTTTTTTCAATCAAAAAGATTTAAATTATCGTTAAACGATTTATCGTTTATTTTTCCTTTTTAACAAAATCCAATTATCCCCTGCAATCGTGAATCGCAATCGATGTTGTTTAACCTTTTAATCAAAATATTCGAGAATCCCGTATGCTATTTGGCAACATTTCCGCGTTTTAATGTCGTCGGTTTTAGCGTAGTTGATTGCAAACCTCGAGTGATCTCAATGGATCTAAAAACGGCTACTTGGTAAACGTGCTTTTAGTGATTTTAAGCTGACCGATATTGGTCAACAAAATGAGTTCTCTAGCGTGTGCTTTACTGTCCCACGATTTTATACATAGTACTTGCGTGTGAAAAAGATTTATGAGAATCTGAGGAGGATGACGTAAATCATATAATATATAGTTCACCTACCTTCGGGAATGTTGAGTTATTTATAAACGATGGATAGGTAAAGCGTGGATATAGGTGACTGTGATTCAAATAATTCTACACAAGAGAAAAAGAGAAAGAGAACGAGAAGTGAACTCGGACGCGATCGATATTTACTCTCTACAGACAATTAACCTGGATCACTGAAAGTACCTAGGGGGAAGGGGGTAAAAAAAAAAAAGAAGAAACAATAAAAATTCAAGTGAATTCGTCTACACAAATTGGAAACTCGATATTTGAGTCTAACGTCGATTCTTAAAAGTTCTATTACAAAGTAGCTGGAACAAGAGCTTACATCCTTTGTAAAAAGACAGAAAGAGAGAGAGAGAGGAGTATGAAAGAACGAACTAGCCGAGGTTACAGCGGGATTTTCTAAGACTTGACCTACTATTGCAGTTTAAAGTGTCGTGCTGACACTTTCCAAGATGGCGTCGTAGAAAGTACGCCCACTCAGCGGAGCCTTACAATGCTTCTAGAGAGCTTTTTGTTCTAGAATAAAGACCATCCGTACCAGGTTTGAGTTATACACACTTCTTCTAAACCACCCCCCTCCCTCCCCTACCCACCCTTCTTTTGCGCATCACTGAATACATCCCGATTCTTCAACGTTCGACGATGCAATTTTTCGAAACTTTTCCTCATTCCAGATTTTAATGAAAATTACTAATAACAATGAGACTACGATAAGGAACGATACAAAAATACTTAATTGATAAAATAATAAATATTTCTATTTTTACGAATATTATCAACGTATGCAGACCTTGTTGACGATGAAAACAAATATTTGGATGAAAATAAGTTCGATTCATAGTTGAAAACACAAATTTTCTTTTTCCTCGCCTTTTCTATTCACGGAGTTAACAAAATTTCATTTTGCTGTAC